>LGRX02025815.1:0-33258 GCA_001247695.2 Cymbomonas tetramitiformis | reverse complement strand
GGACACGTGCGTCCGTACGTGTGGACGACGTCCTTATCCGGATGAACGTCGCTGTCCGTGCGGATGGAAACTTATTTACTTAGTATATTTTACATATCCACGCGTATGGACATCGGTGTCCGTACGTGTGGATAGCTTGTGATAATACTTATCCATGCGTATGGACGATTCCATCCACACGTATGAACAAGACGTCCGTACGTGTGAACACCGTATGGAAAGACGTAAGATTTGTCAGCACGACAGAGCAGGACACTGCAGGACATTCACGAATGGTACACGTATATACAAAATGTTTACAAAATATTGTGCTATTCTAGCCTAGCTTCTCGGCTTCTTTCCTGGCCTCTGGTCTTCTTTGGCAGGTGCAAGTGCATTCTTTTTCTTTTTAAATCTAAGAGGTGACTTTTTGGCAGCCTCGTTCTTGGAACCGCCCCCCTCCTTCTTCTCCTCCTCCTCCTCCTCCTCCTTCTTCTCCTCCTCGGACGCCTCCTCATCGTCCACAGCCTCTCCTTCCTCTCCTTCATTAGCAGCGACAGCCTCATCCTCGACAGCCTCAACATCCGTCCCATCATCATCATCCTCATCATCGTCCGCGTTACCCTTTTCCTCCTCAACATCCGCATCGTGCATCTCTTCCTTCTGACACCCCCGCACGTCCTGAAACCAGTGACGGCTCGTTCCTCTCGTATGACACTGCAAGTGAATGCAACCTAAGTAAGTGCATTAAGAGCAAAGACAACAAATGACAAGCTAAATGCAACTAGAACAATACAAGCAAACACACCGTGACGGGGGGATATCCACGGTCCCGTTCCGATACCTCAGCAGGCTCCAACTTCAGGCCGGCCAGTTTTCTCCCTGTCATCCTCTCGGGATACAGCTTGTCCGTGTTGGCGTGCCTCAAGTAGGCCTTGTGTATCCTGCGTACATAAACCACTTGTTAGACGGCGTCCTTACATATGTACACCGCCTTCCACCCGTATGGACGGCACAATAAATGGTGTCCACGCGTATGGACAGCGAAACAACACCACGCACACATGTACACATGGACGTTCGCGTAAGTGCAAAAGGTAAAAATGTGAACGTTGCAGGGGAAGGCAGGGAGGGAGGGAGGACTTGCCAGATAACATTTTTTCTTACTATAACTGACTGGAGGTTGTGCTCCAGCATCTCCATCGTTTTATTAGCCGTCCCGGTGCGGAGTTGCTCGGCACTCACGAGCTCATCCACCATGGACATGTGGTGGGATAACATCCTCTCCACGGGGTAAACGTCCCCCTTCTCTGGGAGGTGCACCACAAACTCCACGTACAGCTCGTAGGTATCCCTGGGCAAAAGCATCGGCTTCTCGTTTAAGGATTTCCCCGGCCCGATGGCGGCGACGGTTGCCCGACCGATGACGAGGTTGGAAAGGCCAGTTTTGGTGGCCTTGCCGGTGTCGTAACCGTCACCGATACGCCCCACGTCCGCCTGGGGGGTGGCAAACACGTCAACCTGGTCCCCGACAGCCAAAGGGCCCTCCAGGTTGGGGGAGTGCTCGTCTGCCTGCGGCGCCGACCCTTCGGAGACCGTCTGTTGGGGCGCTTCCACCTGGACACCGTGGGGACGACGTATGGACTAAGTCGTTCGTACGGGCGACACACGCGTGGAAACATATAAGAAAAACAGTTAAGAACTGGCGCTCACTAGCCAAAACGTACACCCCTGTGGACAACGTGCAAACTACGTGGTTCATAAGCGTGGAAACAATCAAGCGGCACAAGTTGAAAAAGGGTTCACATAACCACGCGCCTGGACACCGTTGGACAGCGAGTGGACACCGCAGTTTACATGCGGAAGAGCACAAAAGTTACCTTCGGTTTCTTTTCAGGGGCTTCAGGGGCTTGGGCACCAAGCGCTTTGAAGATCTCAAAGTGCTTGCCTTCGGTGAGTGGGTTCCCAGCAGCCACTGCCAGAGCCACCTGCAGGCACGCATCTGTCTCCTCCGGGGGCGGCATATCCCTGTGCCCGTACACCTTGTACCCGGCCGCTGGACCCTTGTACCGGATGTGAAACCCGTCGGGGAAGTCCTGGGTGACCTTAAATTTCCAGCGACCGGGCCCATCCGAGTTATTTTTTAAATAACTCAACCGGTTGGTGACGTATGTTTTGACCATGCGCAGGGGCACCTGCGGGTGTCGGGACTGGATATGCTTGGATATCTTGTTGTGCACGGCCACCCCGATGACGGCGACCGTCCCAGGGGGCAGCTTGCCTGTTCCATGCCAGTCGTCGATTATCTCCCGGGCGTCTTCCTTCATGTCGTTTAAAACTTGGGCGCCCGGGTCCAACACCAACCGCTCTGTATTTGCGGCCTGCGCAGCCTCTGCAGGTTTGGCTGCACCCCCCGCCCCGGCAGCCCCTGCAAACATCAGCATTTGCTGCTGCATGCTCTGCATTTGCTGCATCATTTGCTGCATCGCGGAGTTTGACCCGGGCGCCTCGACCAAGTTGGTTTGGCGACGGGTCGGTGTCGTGGAAGTGGGGGCGGGGGGTGGTGATTTTGGTTTCTGTGTGCGTTGTCTTCCGGGCTGAACTCGCAATCTGGTCATGTTGGGAACTTACGAAACAAAAAAGCGAGGAGGTTCGTTTGCTGGAGGACTGTGGGCGTTTGTATTTGGCTTACTTTTGGCGGCGATGGCATGAAAACGGTCTTCACGGGCGTGGACAGCGCTGCCTTCGTGGCGTTCATCCGTACAGTACGGGCGTCCGAACGTATGACCGTTGAGCTGGTGTATGAGACAACGTCGTCCATGGGCGATTTTGAACATGCATGTCTCAATTTCTTTTTTCTTTTTCAAATTGGTATCAGAGTCCTCTCTGTAGGGAAACGCGGTTTTATGAATATAAGTTTTGCCGTGCAACGGGTTTCCATCATCGTGGGTGCTTGGCCGAGTGGTCAAATGTTGGTAAGCCGAACGCGTTACACGCGAGGGTGAGGGGTTCGAATCCCCTTGGAGGCATGGGCATCCACGATACCCCTTGTGGTCTAGCGATATGAGGCGATTGCCGCCGACGACGCCGCTAGTCCACAAGGGGCGTCGTGGGTGCCCACCCACGCCTCCATGCCATTTTAAGTTTCGGTAACTCATGGAGACCGTCCGATTAAGACTGGACCGTCGATTGCACTGTCCGCTGGGAAACAATCCCACTGAGTGCCTGTTCTGGGGTAAATCGCAAGCAGCGAGAGGGCGTCTAACCCCCCTCCCGCTTAATTTTTTTTTTGTCCCCCCGCTCCGATTTTAGCCCTCCATCGGCCTTTTTAAGGGATTTTTTTTTTTGCCATTTTTTCGCTAAGTATTTCTACCCAAGTGTCCACCGTGTGGTAAAATGTGCTGTCCGTACGCTGTCCATACGGTTTGTATGTTTTTATTTTCCATGAGGTCCAGTTTCATGTCATATGAACGGTCTGAAAAAGGCCGTCCATGGGACATGAATCATACGGACAGTCAAGGCTAACTCGGATGGACAGCGTATGGACTGCTAACTGACGTTTCCACGCGTGTGGACATTTTTCAACAAAAAGCGTACAAACACTATAAAGTCGTACGAAAACTCGTAATTCAGCGTGTGCTTTTCCTATCCATCCATGCGGACTGTTCAAAATGTGCTGATTTTTCCAACCATGTGGACAGACCGTCCATGGGACATGCCCACGTGTGGAAATGTGCTTATTCATACGAAAATTCGTACGAACCCCACATGGACAGCTAACTGACGTTTCCACGCGTGTGGACAACCGCTCTCATGGACTAGAATGCTTGCGGAATCCACACGGACAACACATAGCGTCCATCCTTAATCTAACGTGTGGACCACGAGTTTACAACCTTGACGTAAGTGTCGGTGCATTCGCGCAGATGTGACATGGAACGTATGAACACCGTTGTCCATACGCTGGAAACCTAAGCCTAGCGTACGAACGCCGTACGTACGACGCACGGACGACCAAAGATGCCATTTTGTCCCTGCGTTGAATGCAATGGTGAAAGGTGGTTATCCAGTAAGCAAACTCTCCGGCACGTGCGTGCCAATGGACTTTATGGTGATCGATCGCCGTCACCAGAGCGACAACAAGATGAACATAGTGAGGAGGAGGAATTCCCAGAAGATGTTGCCATCCACGAGGCAGCAGATGCGACGATCAAAAAATTCAATCGGCTCTTCTTGGGACCTCAAGAGGACCCAAGCGCAGAGGTAGGTCTTCCTTATCAGCTAAGTCAGCAATTCATCAGCATTCATCACATTCATGCCTTCTTTGAGGATGTGTGTGTGTGTGTGTGTGTTTGTGTGCGCAGGAAAGTCTAGAAAACGTCCAAGCGTCCGCTGACGTTGTGGCGAACAATTTCGTGTTGGATCTTCTCGTCTCCCACAACCACCACAACAGCTCGCAGGCCTACTTCGATGCGATTCTGAACATTCTGCGTGTTCACTACGTCGACAAAGTAGCCGATAGTGCACATACTCACATCGCAGAGGTTCCATCTACCTATGCACAAGTATTGCAGAAGTGGAAGGAGATGTTCAAGGGATACAACGAAGTGGACGTTTGCCCCGAGTGCTCCGAATTCTTTCAGGACGAGCACGCCAACCGCGACAAGTGTCCGAAATGCCTGGAACCGAGATACGAGGACGGAAAGACGGTGAAGGGGGTATACATTCTAGGTCGAGCTCGCTGTATTTTTCGATGGTGGCCGCTCGAAACGCTGTTCACCGTATTCTTCCTGACGCCGGAGTTAGCCATGCTAGCGCGTACGTGGTGGAAAGAAGGCATGTTGGACAAAGACCCCCGAGCGGAGGTACATGGTATACTGGGTGAGTTTACTCCGAAATTTCAATCCGTGACTGTGTACACCGCATGGACGTAAGGACTGTACATCGTCCGTGGGTACGATTAGCATCGTCCACCCGTGTGGACGAAGCAAGTGCGGAATTCGTATGTCGTATTTCCCACTGCTCGTGCAAACTCGTCCATGTAGGTGAACACCATATGGATGGTAAATACGTACGCCGTCCGTACGCACGGACGTCGTTATCCACTCGTGTGAACAGTTTAATTGCGGAAATCTTAGGTGCCATTTCCCAGAGCTCGTGCAAACCTGTCCATGAGTGTGAACACCGTATGGACAATTCGTTCGCTCGTCGTCCGTACGTGTGTACTTAGTTATCCACCCGTGTGGACAGTTAGTGTAAGGAATTCTCATGTATCGTTTCCCAATGCTCGTGCAGACTCGCCAGGATTTCTCAACTTCGTTCGCAACAAGTGGGACGTCTTTAAAGACCCGAGGAACATTGCCATCATGGCGTGTGCGGATGGCGTCCAATCCTTCAACGACGGCATACGCACGGTGACTCCGCTGTGTTTTACGATTGTCAATTTCCCAGGAGAAATTCGCTGCAAACGAGAATACGTGATGACTTGGGGAATCTGGGATGGAAAACCGAAAGTCAGCAGCAAGTTCTACGACATGTTCACCTTGGAGGTTAACAGACTGACTATCGGCGTACGCATGTTCGATGTGATTACCAACACGGTTTTCACGTTCAAGCTCGTGCTGTACAAAGTGCTCGAAGACTACGTTGGCTTGAGCGACGCAGCGAGACGATTGGGAGCTAATTCGTACTTAGGTTGCCTAAGATGCTGGATACGGGGTACTGAGAAATCTACATCTGGTCTAACGAAAATCATATATTCCTCACTACACCAAGGACTGCAACCAGGTAAACGCATGACCCCTTCGTTTGTCCCCTTTCCTTCTTCGGCTGTACGTGTGCCCACCGTGTGGACACCCCACGGACAGCTCGTGGATTTTTAGCTTACATTATGTGTTAAAGAACACCCTGTTCGGGCTAGTGGATACCGGCGTCCATACGCGTGGACGACGGAACCATATGTCATCCGTACGCGTGATTCACCGTCTAAGCGTGTTGTGTTGATTTTCTCCGCCGGCATTGAGCAGGTGAATCAATTCCTCTTCGCACCAACAGCGAAGTCCGCGAAACCCAACAGCTCCACGCCAAGATGATCAGAGAGGGACGAGTGCCTAAATCAATCATCGAGGAATTCATGAAGCAGAGCGGGGTCAAGGAACCATGCCCGATGTCAATCATTCCTGATTTTGACGTTGTAAAAGACTACCTTCTCGACTTGATGCACATCTTGTACAACCTGATTCACGGCGTCCACTGCGTGATTTTTGGTGATGGTTGGGGACCGAACACACGCAACTATGCGCGAAAGATGAAGGTCCATCGATCGTGGGTTATCGCACCCCACCCAGAAATGTAAACGATCGAAGATCTGCTGCGAAGCGACTGGCAGGTAAGCTGGTAGGTCGTTTGCGAGTTTCTGCTGTTCCATACGGGTGGACACCTTGTTCCGTCCGGACGGACGTCCTATGCCACCGTTCGGACGACGTATGGACCCTCCACTGTATGCCTAACAATGTAAATTCTTCGCAGACAAACCATCACCGTGGGGACTGTCACCGATCGCAAAGACCGGTGCAATCAAGTGGGTACGAAGTCTGAAGCTCCCGACAAATATGGGACCTCTACCTAAGAAACTTTTGCAGGAGAAGTACAACAGCCCGAATAAGGTGCGGAAGATGAAGGCCGCGGAGCTGGTGGTATCCCTCACTTCTGGGATACTGGGCGTTATTGCATCCTGGCAAAATGCTGACGGGCAAGTTCTCCGTCCACAATACGCGAAGTTCGTCGGCGAATTTGCGGTGGTGGTTCGAGAATTAACCGCCCCCTCAATTGATCCAGAGGTACGTTAATTAGCCTAATCCACGTGTGCTTCGGTGTGGACACCGTACGGACGCCGCACGGACGACGTATGAAGTCGTTGTCCATCCGGGTGTTCCTCCAGTATTCACACCTGTCATGTCCCGGTTCGAGATTAAGGTTGCCTCTCATTTTGCCTTTCAGGAAATGAACAAGCTGCAGAGCCGAGTCATGAAGTTGAGAGATGAGATGGAGCGGAACAACTCCCCTGAGGCGTTGGTGATTATGTCGCATCTTCTCGTGCACATTGTCGACCAGCTGAAGGACAACGGCCCTGCACGGGAAATCTGGATGTATGTCTTCGAAGACTATTTCGGGTTGTTGAAGCTGTCCATCAAGACCCGCTCACAACCAGTCGCCAGCATGATGAAAGGATTGGAGTTGCGGCGAACGGTTTCCATGGTTGCGGGCATCAAGCAGATGCATCGAATTGGTCGAGCTCCGCATTATCGACCTCCTGCAAAGCAGAACATCTTTACAACAAAATCAAGCACTGTGCGGCCATCCGCTGGTGAGCACATCCATAAGTATTATGTGTACCATGCATGTCAGTCTGTCCATGCGTGTGGATGCTTTGTAAGTACGTTTGCACGTAGTTGTTCACACGCGTGGACAACGATCCATACGCACGGACAATACTTTACTATTGTCCGTTTGATCAATAGCACTTGTCCAAGCGCGTGGACGAAGGGCCTTCCGTGCGGACGACGCCGCCCACACGTGTGGAATACCTGTCCGTACGCACGGATAGGTTTTCACTATTGTCCGTTTTTTCTCTCTTCAGTCTTCTTGTGAGACAACTAATTCACTTGCGCGGCGTCAATCGCAACAGATGACAGGGAAAAGATTCAAGTTTATCTTCGTACCGAGTTCCCCGAGTACGACATTCTGTGCAAAAATTTCGACGACAGACTCGCCTTATTCAACAGGTACCAACTCATATGCGTGTCTGTAAATTGTGCAAATGCCATGTGGATGGCGTATGGACGGCGTACGGCCACCGTATGACAACGTACGGAACACTGAGTCCACCCGTGTGTACCTTGCGAATGCAGGAACGCTGTGCAACGGAATCGTCGCAACCGACGGGCGGGTCGTCGAAGGCCGATGACGAATGAGGTGGTTCCGGTGTTTCTACAACCAGACACGTGGCGGAGGTGCCCAACAACTTTGCAGATTCAGCCTTTCACCGAGGAGGAGCAGGCCTTCGCCTTAGCCGGCATCGCCCCGTGGACGGAGTATCCTAGCATCAAGATCGGGCGTGAAGATTTCCGAGTGCACGACAGCGACATTGGTTTGAAGAGCTGTCAACGGTATTTCAAGAGCATCTTTCGAACTCCGGGAGTGCCAACTCAAGCCCAACTTCTTACAGGCGAGATACCGGACGATGACGTTGAAGATAGGTATGGGGAAATCATGAAGATTGTCAAGCTTGACCTTCCCGGTCACGAGATCTTTCTGTTGAAGGCCCGTTGGTACCCAAAGGCGGCTGCGCTTGCGGACGACATCAGCAAGAACATTTACCTGCGCAAAGACATGCCATGGGACGTGTCTCAGCCATTCGTTCGCGCAAACAGCATTGAGAATCAAGTGGTAATTCAGGATGTTCCTTTCATGCCGGCTTGGCTTGCCCGGTTCAAAGGAAATGTTGTCCCTTTGGCCATTCGACGACGAACTGATTGCTTGCAAGTTGTGTTGGATCGCAAGGCGGATTTCTTCCGTGAACTCGATGGTAACAGTAGTAGCGAGGATGACAGTAGTAGCTCATCTGATTCAGATGATTGCGGATGATACACGATGTAATATATATGTAAATAAACCGTATGTAGGCGGATACCTGTATTCACACGCATGATTCCGCTAATCCATGCGGGTAAACTCTTATCCACACGCGCGGATGTATGTGTCCACACGCGTGTTTCAACAAACTCCAATTTCGACGTCCATACGTATGGATTGGCGAATTCCGATCGTCCATACGTCTGTCCACACGTCGTCCGTACGCATGGGTTCGTCCAGGGACACGTCCACATGGTGTCCATATGGCTGAGGAAGGGGCAAGCAGTGCTCGGGTACACCCAGGCCCGGGTGCAATGGCTGTCCACACGTGCGGACAAGCGCAAAAGACTGGCACGGCACGGGCCTCACACTGTCCATACGCCCGTCCACACGTCGTCCGTACGCGTCGGTACCGTCCAGGGACACGTCCCCATGGTGTCCATATGGCTGAGGAGGGGTAGAAGCGGCATTCCTCGCTGTCCGCACGTGTGGACAGCAATTTCCAACGGTTCATGCGTATGGACGGCACCTATCCATACGGTCGGGCAGTGTACGGAGCGTCCACACGCGTAATAAAATCAGGTAAACTAGCATACGTCGTCCACACGGGAGCACACGTATGGACGACGTGTGGATTTATCGTATGGACACCGTATGAACATCACTTTTGCAAATTAGACATTTTCACACGTGTGGATTTTGCAAAAAAAGCGTCCATACGGCGTCCATCTGCAATCCACGCGTCGTTCATCTGGATTTCCACGCGTGTGGACAGGCCAATAATTTGTAGGGAGGAGACCCGAGATTGATAATAGAAGGCAGAAACACAAGGGGTGGCACCACCAGAGCTGCTGATATTTTCCCCCTAGCAGAAATAGACAAGGACCTAACAGCCTCCAAACCGCTTGCTGCCCTTCCAGAGGCTAGCATGTACAGACTATCAAATACCAGGAAAGGTGTTGGGTGTGACACACCGACAGTAAAGACTGTCACCTGTCACTTCCTATAGTAGGCTGGGTGACCGTCACCAGTAGACGGGAAACACCCGTTAGTATTTATGTGTATCTCTTTTATCCGTTCTGATATCGAAACCCTTAACACAGGGTTTATTCTCCGTTATCCGATATATACACTCGACTATATATCTGACAGGTTTGGCCCCACTTGCGCTTTATTTAGCCACTGCGACACCGCGAGGATGATTGGCTAAGGCCGGACGCTTGGGATGGAGTGAGGCGCTCCGCGCGTGGAAGTGCCGGCAATCGCGGGTATGGCCTAAGTTTTGTGGGTTGATTTACGGCTAGCTGTAGGCCTTTGAGGACATCTTTTCTACGGGATTTAACGTTGGGTTGGTTTACGCATCCTGGTTGGTCACCACACCGTTTCGTATCGGCCGCCATCTACCACACGACTTCTCAGAATTTCTGCTCTCTCACGGCAGCCGTATCGACGACCCACCACATTTCTTGGCCGCCCAAGACTACCGCATTTCTTTTTCCACGTCTTCTTGCCTCACTCCACCCCTGTGGTCTTCTTCAACATGGTTGCTTCTACTAGATCGACGGCTAGCATGGCGCATCGCCGCCGCACATTAAGCACAATTTTTGACTCCGTTGCTGCCAGGCATGCCAACACGCCCGCGACCCCGCCAGCGGCACAGCCGGCCGCTAATTCGGCGGGGGCCGCATTTTTGGCATCGGTACGCACACTACAGCGGGAGCACTTCGACATGAAGGTGGCGAAGCACGTCCAACGCAAGTTGTTCGACGGCAAGGAGGGTAGATTTTCCGGTGCGGAGCCCCACGCGGCGGCCATCTTCACGAGGATGGTCTCTGCCCTGCAGGCGGCATTCGTCACTGAGGACACCGGTTTCCTCCCGCTCTTCACGCTAGACGACGCTACTTTGGCCGTCCGCGTGGAGGCCAACAATTTGTTGTTCTCCACGATCGAGCTGCTGATCGACCCCTCATCGCCCGCAGCGGACTGGTTGGACTCGTCCCACGCCAGCTTCCCGGCAGACGGTAAGCGTGTCCTGCTCGAGTTCGCCCGTCGGATGATCCCGGTTGGGGCCCCCTTCCAGGGGCAAGCGGACATGTTTGCCGTCCGCATCGCTGCGGGCGTGGACCCTCATGGACCCATTGAGGACTTCAACGCCGCGCTCAAGGCAGCGAGGGCGAGATCGACGCTCCAGGACGAGGACGTGAAGTCCCTTTTCATCAAAGCCCTCGACGCCGCCTTCTACCAACCGGTGGTCACTAGGAATAGGTATTCCCTTACTTCTGGTTACCTTTGGTTATTAATGCGTACTTTTGGTTATGTTTCCTTACCTTCGCTTGATTTATATCCGACTGGCAGAAAATGACTGGCAGGGTCATCGAGCCGGCTTCAGAATGCCCCGGGGCTCATTCAAGAGGTCACGAGGACGACGCACGAGACCGAAACCGCAAGCAAGTCACTGGGATCAGTGATCAGGACGCTTGTGAGGGACTGAAGGGGAGTAAAATACTTATAAACCGACGAGTGTCGTGAAGTGAGACAGCATTCAGTTTTATATACGTCGTTGCCAAATGACGCGCAAGGTCGCGTGAACGCGCAGGCCAATCAGAAAACACGAAGGGCTCGAGTTGTTTTTATAATCGGATTAATTACAGCGCGTATTTCGAATGCTGTCAGAGATACAGCGTGACCTGAATATTTATAGAAGCAGGCAGGTGGTAGGCGTGCACGCACCGTACGTAGTAATAAGAATACTAGGAATACTAAATAGGTAGGAGGAGCTATTTCAAATAAAAAGTTGAAAAGTGGTTGAAGGCTTCTATCTTGAAGCCGCAACTAACTATTAGAATTATTATCCGTCCGTTAAAATTTTTACAATGTCTGCTCAGCCCCGTCGGCAACTCGCTCGTGGGGGGTTGTTAAGGCAGAGTGCCGTGGAGTACAAGGGTGTCCCGCCAGCGGTGCGGATTCTGTTCATCGGGAAACTGCGTATTTTTTGGAGCCTCGGCTGCATAGGTCTGGTAATGGTTATGGTTGGCGCAGGACTGTTCGGAAAGGAAGACTAATTTATTGGTGTGGTGTTTCAGGGTGCTGCTGAGCGGCTCGCAGGTCGCGGTGCGAAGCGACCAAGAGCGAGACCCCCAACTGGGGGTCATCAACAACAAGCAAGGTCAACCCGGTTTGGTTGACTTGAACAAGGAACCCGGCGCCGCAGAGGCAGCCGGAGCAGCAGTCGAAGGCGGCGGAGAAGAGCCATCCGCCGCGGAGGCAGAGCAGCCTGAGGTGAGGGTCGTCCCCTGGGATTCACCATTTTGACCTAGTTCCAGTGAAGTGGAGTGTGCCCCCGCCCCAACAGAGTAAGTGTACCCGCCCTCGCAATTTTGGGGTGTTTTTTATTCAAGACGTCCCTTGTTTCCTTGCACTTGGGTCTGCGGAGGCAGTAGGCTGCGATGGGAGGATAGCTCCTCAACCACGCGCCGGTAGTAGGTTGCCTGGCTCTGTTTTTGTTGTTTATTCAAGACGTCCCTTGTTTCCTTGCACTTGGGTCTGCGGAGGCAGTAGGCTGCGATGGGAGGATAGCTCCTCAACCACGCGCCCTGTTCCCACAGGCAAGTCGCATCATAAGTTGTGGTGTGCGGCGCTTGCTTGCATGGGTGCGGTGGGAGGATAGCTCCTCAACCACGCGCCGGTAGCAGGTTGCCTGGCTCTGTTTTTGTTGTTTATTCAAGACGTCCCTTGTTTCCTTGCACTTGGGTCTGCGGAGGCAGTAGGCTGCGTTGGGAGGATAGCTCCTCAACCACGCGCCCTGTTCCCGCAGGTAAGTCGGATCTGTAGTTGTGTTGTGCGGCGCTTGCTTGCATGGGTGCGGTGGATGGATAGCTCCTCAACCACGCGCCGGTAGCAGGTTGCCTGGCTCTGTTTTTGTTGTTTATTCAAGACGTCCCTTGTTTCCTTGCACATGGGTCTGCGGAGGCAGCAGGCTGCGTTGGGAGGATAGCTCCTCAACCACGCGCCCTGTTCCCGCAGGCAAGTCGGATATGTAGTTGTGGTGTGCGGCGCTTGCTTGCATGGGTGCGGTGGGAGGATAGCTCCTCAACCACGCGCCGGTAGCAGGTTGCCTGGCTCTGTTTGTGTTGTTTATTGAAGACGTCCCTTGTTTCCTTGCACCTGGGTCTGCGGAGGCAGTAGGCTGCGATGGGAGGATAGCTCCTCAACCACGCGCCCTGTTCCCGCAGGCAAGTCGGATCTGTAGTTGTGTTGTGCGGCGCTTGCTTGCATGGGTGCGGTGGGAGGATAGCCCCTCAACCACGCGCCGGTAGCAGGTTGCCTGGCTCTGTTTGTGTTGTTTATTGAAGTCGTCCCTTGTTTCCTTGCACCTGGGTCTGCGGATGCAGTTGGCTGCGTTGGGAGGATAGCTCCTCAACCACGCGCCCTGTTCCCGCAGGCAAGTCGGATCTGTAGTTGTGTTGTGCGGCGCTTGCTTGCATGGGTGCGGTGGGAGGATAGCTCCTCAACCACGCGCCGGTAGCAGGTTGCCTGGCTCTGTTTTTTGTTGGTTATTCAAGACGTCCCTTGTTTCCTTGCACCTGGGTCTGCGGAGGCAGCAGGCTGCGTTGGGAGGATAGCTCCTCAACCACGCGCCCTGTTCCCGCAGGCAAGTCGGATCTGTAGTAGTGGTGGGCGGCGCTTGCTTGCATGGGTGCGGTGGGAGGATAGCTCCTCAACCACGCGCCGGTAGTAGGTTGCCTGGCTCTGTTTTTGTTGTTTATTGAAGACGTCCCTTGTTTCCTTGCACCTGGGTCTGCGGAGGCAGTAGGCTGCGATGGGAGGATAGCTCCTCAACCACGCGCCCTGTTCCCGCAGGCAAGTCGGATCTGTAGTTGTGTTGTGCGGCGCTTGCTTGCATGGGTGCGGTGGGAGGATAGCTCCTCAACCACGCGCCGGTAGCAGGTTGCCTGGCTCTGTTTTTGTTGTTTAGTCAAGTCGTCCCTTGTTTCCTTGCACTTGGGTCTGCGGGGGCAGTAGGCTGCGATGGGAGGATAGCTCCTCAACCACGCGCCCTGTTCCCGCAGGCAAGTCGGATCTGTAGTTGTGGTGTGCGGCGCTTGCTTGCATGGGTGCGGTGGGAGGATAGCCCCTCAACCACGCGCCGGTAGCAGGTTGCCTGGCTCTGTTTTTGTTGGTTATTCAAGACGTCCCTTGTTTCCTTGCACGTAGGCTGCGATGGGAGGATAGCTCCTCAACCACGCGCCCTGTTCCCGCAGGCAAGTCGGATCTGTCGTTGTGTTGTGCGGCGCTTGCTTGCATGGGTGCGGTGTGAGGATAGCTCCTCAACCACGCGCCGGTAGCAGGTTGTCTGGCTCTGTTTGTGTTGTTTATTCAAGTCGTCCCTTGTTTCCTTGCACTTGGGTCTGCGGAGGCAGTAGGCTGCGTTGGGAGGATAGCTCCTCAACCACGCGCCCCGTTCTCGCAGGCAAGTCGGATCTGTCTTTGTGGTGTGCGGCGCTTGCTTGCAAGGGTGTGGTGGGAGGATATATAACTCCTCAACCACGCGCCCTTCCCAAGTTGTAGTTTTAGTCTTCTTTGTTGTCATATTACATACGTTGTCGTATGTGCATGAGGGTTTGGAGGCCGGTGGCTCGGGAACGCGTGTTAAGACTTGTGCTCGACGCGCACCCAGAGCCGCGGCGAACCTTTATTCGTGGGAATGTCTGTCGGCCAGTGGATCGGGAACGCGTGTTAAGACCTTGTCTCGACGCGCCCCCAGAGCCGTGGTAGGACGCCCAAACCAGGTCATGTTGTTCCTTGGTTCTTCGCAACTGTCGGTGTTGAGTAGTCAGTGCCCGCTGCAGCATCATATCTCCGGGCGGGTACGCCAGCTGAGGTTTCCCTGGCTCTGTTTTGTTGTTTACTCAAGACGCCCCTTGTATCTTTGCACCTGGGTCTGCGGAGGCAGTAGGCGGCGTTGGGAGGATAGCTCCTCAACCACTCGCCCTTCCAAAGTTGTAGTTTTAGTCTTCTTTGTTGTCATATTACATACCTTGTCGTATGTGGATGAGGGTTTGGAGGCCGGTGGCTCGGGAACGCGTGTTAAGACTTGTGCTCGACGCGCACCGAGAGCCGCGGCGAACCTTTATTCGTGGGAATGTCTGTCGGCCAGTGGATCGGGAACGCGTGTTAAGACCTTGTCTCGACGCGCCCCCAGAGCCGTGGTAGGACGCCCAAACCAGGTCATGTTGTTCCTTGGTTCTTCGCAACTGTCGGTGTCGCAACTGTCGGTTTCTTCAACATGTGTTTGTACATGATGTAAAAAGTACATTCTGTAAATAGTATCGAGTCTCCCCTTGCCTGGGTTGTATTCCCTTACAGCATGTTATTTCTTCTTTGGAAATGCACACGTGGGTCTTTCCGGTGTCCTTCTTGAAAGTGTCTAACAAGCCTGAAGGGGGAGTATGTTATCTCCGGACAGAAGCCTGGACGGAGAGGATGTTACCTCATGTAAGTATCGGGAAGGCGTGTTAACACCTTGGCATGTGGCACGTGTGGGTGGTACGTTTATGCATAATTTGACGAATTTTCGAAAAAATGACATTTAGAAGTGTTAGAAGGTTGGAGAAGTTTGGAGAAGGTTTGGACAAACTCAAAAATGTAAAATTTTGACATTTCGGGTTTTGGAGTAGCCGTGCGGGGCCATTTCGTTTACTGCAAATACAAGGGAATCAAGTTGTGCACATGGAATGCTTGCGCGACACATTAATAAGTTTATAAAAGGCCATTACAAGGTTTGGGAAGGTGCAACATGATAGTAGAAGGCAGTAAAAGGTTGCATGTCCAATATTCTAGGGTTTTAGGGGCAAGGCCTTTCTGGGGCAAGGTGTTAACGTGCTACTTACTCTTAGGTTTCAGGAGCATAAGTCAATTCAGTAAAGGCGGAGTCTTGGGCCTTCAAGTCCGTCCAGAACTCCAAAGCGCCACATCACCATGCACATACAAATATCCCACGCAAAAATATTTCGCTGTTGAACCCTAACAGATTTGGAGTCCGTCGATAAAACTTGATCGAACTCCAAAGCGCCACATCACGATGCACACAACATTATGTCACGGATATAAATTATGATGTGGAGCGCTGACAGATTTGGAGTCCGTCGATAAAACTTGATCGAACTCCAAAGCGCCACATCAAGATGCACATAACATTATGTCACGGATATAAATTATGATGTGGAACGCTGACAGATTTGGAGTCCGTCGATAAAACTTGATCGAACTCCAAAGCGCCACATCACGATGCACACAACATTATGCCACCGATATAAATTATGATGTGGAGCGCTGACAGATTTGGAGTCCGTCGATAAAACTTGATCGAACTCCAAAGCGCCACATCACGATGCACACAACATTATGTCACGGATATAAATTATGATGTGGAGCGCTGACAGATTTGGAGTCCGTCGATAAAACTTGATCGAACTCCAAAGCGCCACATCAAGATGCACATCACATTATGTCACGGATATAAATTATGATGTGGAACGCTGACAGATTTGGAGTCCGTCGATAAAACTTGATCGAACTCCAAAGCGCCACATCACGATGCACACAACATTATGCCACCGATATAAATTATGATGTGGAGCGCTGACAGATTTGGTGAACTCCAAAGCGCCACATCATGAAGCACTTCACGCCATTTCGAAGTGAAACGCGTTCGTATTCTTCAAGAATGTGACCGGTGATGGAAGTGCGAGGAAGCTCATGCCCTCGCACGAATATATTTCATGTATATTTGATATGTGGTTAGCGTGGTAGAAACGACAACGATATGGGTGGGACGAAGCGGCGCCCCAATCCGACAAGCTTCAACGGTGCGGTTGTACTTTATTTGTAAAGAGCCCGAAGCTATTATGAACTATTATGATCTGTGACAAAATGCGTGAGAACGACTGTTGAGGAGTGCGCATACCTTTTTGTAGCAGGGGTGCACATCGTGGAAGGCCACGTGAAGTTCACCGTGGTTCGGGATGATCGACGTTGGCTACTAGGGCAGTTATGTGGAATCATGCATGTCATTCTAGCTATGAGCGTCTTTTTAGCTTTGTGCGGCTCAGACGCGAGCTACAATCCTGGACCAGACTGGGATATCCCGCCAATTCTTATGGACTTGCTACCTCTCGTCTAGTAGAAGTAGGCGACTCCGCACGCACCATACCTCTTGGAGTGTGGCCCCTACCGCAAGAAGCTATGCCGACGCTTCGACACTTGGTTACCAAGTTGGATTCGGTGTGCGATATTTGGGCGTCTGCACGAGCTGAGGCGACTTCCACGCCCTTGCGCAATTGTCAGATTCCTGACAGCTCAGACAAAGAGGAATGTTCTTCTCCAGACGAACTGGACACTTCGCGCGAAGTGTCCAAAGGAGGGATAGAGGGGCAAGAAGATGGTTTGCGTCGGTCGCTGACACGTCACGAAGTTGACAGACCACAGGAATACACGCCACTGAAGCGAGGAAACAGGAACCACTGGATAGGGAAGATGAGCGAGATTTTTAGTAGGTCCCCAAACCGCATCGCTTCAGCGGTGAGGGGGTACATTGAAACGCTGCCAAAGGAAGTGGCAGTAGGTGTACTGCAACGCTGTCGCGCAGCGTTGTTCGGTGATACAGAAATGGCGAAGACCAAAGCTATGGACTGCATTCTAGAAAACCTGGTTGCGGTCTTTGGGGCGCTGTCGAGTAGGAATTCTAACTTGAACGAGGAGCACAAGCTTGCAGTGGCGGCCGCAGTGTTTGGCGAGAACATGCAAGAGGGGCAAGTGTTAACCGCAGCGACAACAATGTTAGGCGTGCATAAGCGTGTAGGATATGCGGGCATCACGGGGCATAAAAACATGCTGGCGGGTGCGAGGGTGGGCAATGCCGAGCGTGCACGAAGGAGCTTGCACGTGGGTGTGACGCGCCCCAAGCGACGTGGGCGTCGTTCAGTGTGCATGGCGGAAGCCACTTGTGCACTCATCCGCGACTTTTGGTTGCACCCGGACAACACGCGCGTGAGTCCTTGTAAGAAGGACGTGGTGTTGGCAAGAGATCCACACACGGGGAAGCTTAAGACGCCCCGTGAGTACGTTAGCAAGCATTGGCTTGAGGCTTCGCAACTAGTGGTGTACCGGAGATTTGTGGCGAAATATCCAAGCGTGAAGGTGGGGCAAAGGTCGTTTGAGAAGGCGGGAGTTTGCAAACCGCACAATGTGGTACGGTTGACAAGAAGGGACAACATCTCTTGTTGTTGTAGGTATCACGAGGACATGCGCATGGTGCTTAAAGGGTTCGACGAAGCACGGGAGGCGGTGCACAAGAAGTGCCCGTGCAAGGATAAGAAGTGTTGCCCCCGAGTGCCACGGACGGCGGAGGAAAAGAGGGAGAGCGCGGTGGGTGCGCCGACGGGGCAAGTGTGTGGCATCGTGAAGGCGGGGAAGTCTACCTCCACGTTCGCGGAGAGTCTGTTGTGCCCGCGTGAAGGGGATAAGCACCGCATAGAGTGCCTGTTGCAAACCTGCAAACAGTGCGGAGGTTTGAAGAACTTTAAAGTGTGCGAGAAGGAGGTGCAATATGCGGAGGAGGTGAGGTGGTCGTGCTATGAGACTCTGAGTACGGGCAAGTACGACGACGAAGGGAAAGAGGTTAGGAGGTTGCAGTTTTTGCAGAAGAAGACGAAATTGGGGGCGTTGATATCTAAGCTGCAAACGTTGTTGCTGGGGCACGAACCGGGGAAGTCGCCAAACTGTCGGTGCAATGGACGCTTTCTGTGCGAGGACGCGGCGTCGGAATCGTGGAAGTGGCGGAGGCTAAATGGCGTCGGGGACTGCCCGTTTTTGCGTCCCTATGCTTACCATACATTCATGGCCTTGCACCAGCACCGTCAATTTAAGACGTGTATCACGGATTTGCCGTTGGGGCATACGGCGTGGTGTTTCGACTTCTCCGAGAACCATTCGTTGAACATCCCGAGGGAAGTTCAGAGTTTGCACTGGGTGGTGAAGCAGGCTACTGTGTTGGTGTGTGTATTATGGCGGCACGCGTGCAAGGAAGTCGATGGGGTAGAGTCCACGGCGGAGAACCCGGTTGTGATAAAGGACTATGTGTACTTTATCAGTGATGACCGCAAGCATGATCACAGATTCATTCAGTACATGCGAGAGGTGATCATCAAGGAGTACTTTGAGAAAAGGGGGATTCCGAAGCCAATATTTATTCACGAATGGGCGGATGGCTGTGCGGGGCAGAACAAGTGCGCGGCGGGATTCGCGGACGTGGGAAACAGCAAAATGGAATGGTCGCTGGGGATTCCTTGTCAGCGGAACTTCTTTGAGACGGCGCATGCTAAAGGGGAGCAGGACGGAGCGGGGGCACACGTGAAGCATGCAGCGGCGGTGGCGGTAATTTCGGAGGGTGACAAATGGTATGGGAAGATCTTGTGTGCGGCCGATCTCTATGCTTTTTGTGTGGAGAGGTTGCGCACACGCGCGGACACCAGCTACACGAAGTCGAGGGCCGCATTCAATCAACGATTTTTTTATCTAGTTCCCGAGGACGCGACGAAAGAGGTGGCGGGAGGTTTGTCGGCGGTTGATCACACGGCGCGCATCGCATACAAATCTTTGGAGCGCACTTTGCAACTGCATTCGGTGCGATCGGGCGTGGAGGGGAAGTTGCTGGTGCGCGACAGGACATGCTATTGCGTGTCATGCTATGCAGAATGTGTGTCGTCCATGCCGACGTCCGAGAACTGTTTGGAGAGCTCGCATGTGGATTTGTGGAGGGAGGTGGAATTGACGCCCGCAACGGGTGCGGACGCGGCAAGGGTGCGGGAGTTGGTGGAGGAGTATGCGAGTGATGTGAGTGTAGCGGTGCGGCGCGGATGCATCATCGCGGTCCACCGAGACCCGGCGGACCGCACACACGCCTACTACTTGGTGAAGGCGTTATCCGCCGTGACGGAGGTTGGACCTAGGGGGCGCCGAGATGACTATGGGCAATATTTTGCCCCGGGAGAATTTGTGGTTTCGGGGAGGTACTTTGAATGGGAAGATGCCGATGTGAGAGATGACTACATACTAGACACAAGTAAAAAGTGCTTGATCTCTTGTGAAGCCGTGCGTGCAAC
Organism: Cymbomonas tetramitiformis; assembly: GCA_001247695.2. Lineage (NCBI taxonomy): Eukaryota > Viridiplantae > Chlorophyta > Pyramimonadophyceae > Pyramimonadales > Pyramimonadaceae > Cymbomonas > Cymbomonas tetramitiformis. The sequence continues at coordinate 13,483 of LGRX02025815.1, read as the reverse complement.
CGATGTGCGCCTAGTTAAAAGAGGGGATGTGTACAAGATGCCTGCTGCCGAGCATGAGCGCGTGTTATCACTGTTGTAATTTTTGCATTCAAATATATAGTATGGGATTTGGCATTCACAATGCAATAATGATAACATTTTTTGCATATTTATGCTCAAGCATTTGAACAAACTTGGGGCATCACAATTTTGATGTGACGCGCATGCATGCCAAGTGCAAAACATGATTTCCTGCGGTTTGCAGTGCCCAAAATGGCCCCGCACGACTACTCCAAAGCCCTAAATGTCAAAAAATAACATTTTTGAGTTTGTCTAAACCTTCTCCAAACTTCTCCAAAAATATCAAGCCGTATAACAACATTTACCGAAATTATGCACTTTCTAGCGGACCCCGCATACGCGAAACCCCTGCTCTCACAGCCAATATTTCACCCGCCAGCAACCCTAAAACCCTAAAATCTTGGCTATGCAACTTTCAAGTGCCTTCAACTAACTTGGTGCACCTCCCCAAACTCGGCGGTGACCTTTTATCAACACATTCATGCGACGCGCATGCATGCCAAGTGCAAAACACGATTTCCTGCGGTTTGCAGTGCCCAAAATGGCCCCGCACGACTACTCCAAAACCCTAAATGTCAAAATTTTATATTTTTGAGTTTGTCTAAACCTTCTCCAAACTTCTCCAAAAATATCAAGCCGTATAACAACATTTTCCGAAATTATGCACTTTATAGCGGACCCCGCATACGCGAAACCCCTGCTCTCACAGCCAATATTTCACCCGCCAGCAACCCTAAAACCCTAAAATCTTGGCTATGCAACTTTCAAGTGCCTTCAACTAACTTGGTGCACCTCCCCAAACTCGGCGGTGACCTTTTATCAACACATTCATGCGACGCGCATGCATGCCAAGTGCAAAACACGATTTCCTGCGGTTTGCCGTGACCAAAATGGCCCCGCACGACTACTCCTAAACCCTAAATGTCAAAATTTTATATTTTTGAGTTTGTCCAAACCTTCTCCAAACTTCTCCAAAAATATCAAGCCGTATAATAACATTTTCCGAAATTATGCACTTAAGTATGTAACCCCCGTCCACCCACACGTGCCACATGCCCCTTGTCTCGACGCACCGCCAGAGCCGTGGTTGGACGCCCCAACCAGGTCATGTCGCTCCTTGGTTCGGTCGGTCCTTCGCAACCGTTCCTGTTGACTAGTCAGTGCTGGCTGTGGCATTTCCTGCGGAAGCGCTGTCCATTGTTTTTGAAAATCCGGCGGAACCTACGGGTATTTTCCGGTTGCCGCCCTGGTCCTGGTGGTCCGTGCTGGAAATCACTGGAAAGGGGTGGGGATATGTCCTATTCCTAGTCCGCCGAGGGCGCAAAGAAAAAACCCAGGCGCTCCACCGCGAGTCGCCGGAGAATGAAAAAAATCAAGGGAGCTTCGGCGCGGAGCGCTGCCTTAAACGCCATTGCCTCGATGGCCGAAGCTCAGGGGAAAGTGGCGCCGCCGCGCACCCTGTTCGTCGGACCTTGTGTGGACCATTGGGCTGATCTCACGGCATCGGATAAGCGGCAGTCGTTATGCTCCCGGTTCGACGACCCGGCAGTCCTGCGCGCGCTGGCGATGGCATGCGGAATTGGGGAGGTTCGGCATGCAGCCATCCGATTCAAAACGGCTTTGGGGGAGGCAACCGATGCTCGAGGCGGGTACGGGAAGCTGAAGATCGGGTGCTCCCTGAACCAGACTGTCCCCTTGACTTACAAGGAGTTCAGCCGGAGCAGTTTCACGCGAGGTCAGAGGTTCATGGAGTGTGCGCGGGAGTTGTACATGGCTACCCTCGCGTGGCGGGAGGCACCTGAGTTCGTGGCGCCTCCACAGCACTTTGGGATTCGCCTGAAGCCAGGGTCGGAGTGTGCTCCCATCCCGTTCCTCATGTTTGGGGACCACGGGGTCTCCCTGGAGCGGTTCTTAGATTCTCCAACCTCCCCGCTATCCCTGGCCTTCAAGAAGCAGCTGTGCCTCCGGCTGCTCGGCGGACTACGCGAGCTACACGGAGCAGGCATTGCGCATGGAGACCTGCGGGCAGGCAACGTCGTGCTCTGCCCTACCAGGCCAGATAGCATGGTGTTCATTGACTTCGGATTGGCGCGTCGAGAGCACCGAGCCGGCCTGCCGGTCGACGGCTTCCACAGGGAGCGCTGGGCCTCGGCGGCGCCCCTAAACCAAGCGCCAGGGTCTGTGTATGCCCCCGAGTATTCGCGAACTGGTCCCACTGCCGCGACGGATATGTGGGCGGTGGGAGCACTGCTTGTGCGGATCTTCATTCGTGATCCGCACGACGGGCTGCGAGGGGTTTCCGACGACGACAGCAAGCGAACCGTGCCAACTGTCATCACGGGCCGGGTGCAGACTGCATTCGTGGCCCAGAGCCTATGGTGGTTGATACTGGACTGCTGCCAGGAAGATCCTGGGAAACGGCCGTCAGCAGCCAAGCTTGCTGCGGCCTTGGAGGCCACGCGCATCGAGTCTGAAAGCAAACTGGTTCCTGCAGAGCTACCTCGATGTTGGTCGAAATATCAGTTGTAGGAGTGCATGATCCAAACCGCAACAGTTAGCCCGAGCTGCGAGGAAACCTGCAATGAGTTGCCGGGGTAGAGTAAGACGTAACACGTATTACTCTATTTTGTAATAAAAAGAGTATCTTCCTTGCTGGGCACTGTACAAATTGTGTACGCCAGCCACCGTGACTGCTGTACAACTCTGTTTTGTTTGTGCGTTGTGCCTAGGCTAGCTCTTTCGGCTTGCTCATCGCTGTGAATGATGGCGCTGTGAGATAGCTCCTCTTGTTACACGCACCGTTTGCTGTTTACAGAAGGGTGGTGTGCGGCGCTTGCTTGCATGGGTGCGGTGGGAGGATAGGGTTCTGCCCACGCCCACGGGCACTTTTGTTGACCTTACGTGAGCGCACACGATGTGATACACTACGCCTGCGTGTTTGCAGGATATGCGTCCTCTCTTCTGGCACGTGATTTTAAACGGCACTATCAAAGACTTCGTGTATATGATTAACCGCCAGCTTCGTTAGCGCGGTTGTCATACAAGCATAGTAGTTACCGTCTACCATCGTGGCGTGCCGGATAATCGTAAAAACGTATGCTGCAGACGAAGTTACTATGTAGTATCGTAAAATTAAAGTTATTATCCAGTGTGCTATGCCTGACCAATGACATGTCGGTTGCACCTCCTGCACCGCTGTTTTGTGCACGTGGCTGCGTTGGGAGGACAGCTCCTCAGCCACGCGCCGCGTGCACTGACGGTGCCTTGGCGCAAATGTAGTTGTTGGTGTGTTTTTCATTCAAACTTCATGCTCGGACCACCTGCGCCTGCTTTCCCCGCCTGATGCGGAAGGCTTCTTGCACCGTGCTCTGCAGTTGGGACCCGAGGAAGAAGTACTTGCAGTGCAAGCCATTGCAGAAAGAGGCCAGCCGCGGGAATTGCACGTACAGGTGCTGTGGCACACGCACACCACAACGTGGGAGCCCGTGACCGGGAGGCACCTCAACACCTCCATCCTCGCCCTCCCCATGTTCCGGGAGTATGTTATGCGCGCAAACCGCCCAGACCCAGTGCCAAGCGATCTGCCCCTCTGCGGGCACGCCAATTGGTTCTGCTCGGTGTGCGCTTCGTCGTACAACCCTGAGGATGCTGACAACGACCAGATTGAGCGGGGGGTGGTTGACCCCCCCCCCAGACGAAGGCTCCGGCTTAACGGCTGCCGGGCTGGCCTCTGCTGGGAGTGCTACCAGCGGATCATGCAACACCAGAGGCGCACCGCCCGCCGATGTCCTCAGTGCAATCGGTTCTTTGAGCACCCGGGTGGCAACTGGGATGAAGAGCCCATCCCTGAGGACCTGCTGCAAGGGGTGCATGAGCGCCTGACATTGAAGCTCGCACGTGCCAGCACGGAGAAAGCACGCCGTGACATACAGAGGTCGATGGATGGCATGCCGCTGCTTAACGCACAGCAATTGCGCCTGCGGAAGAAATTGCAACAGTAGAATTAGAGCGACTAGATTACAGGTGCTAGATGCCCGGTGGAACATATGCGGGTGGAGTAATGAACGGACGCACGTAACAAAGGCATATTAATCACACTCTGAGCATCCGCATCGAGCATATTGTTCATGTAGCGCGACTCAGGTGATATTGTGCATCAACATCGGGCAAGTTGTTTGTGCCGCGCGAGTCGTCGAACGGTAATCTCGTCATTGTTACCACTGCCTACTTTGCATCCCTTGGAGCCCCTGGTCACATGTGGCTCTCGGGGTGCAGACGAAGACAACCGCTCCCAAGAAGTCTCGCAGCTCCCTGGGCCAGAAGCGGATTCATTACGATATCGAATCCAGCATTCGCGCGGTGCCACCGGCGTTTTGCCTGAAGGACAGGCTCATCGAGTGCAAGAAGAGGTCTATCAACAAGAGCACGGCAGCGCGTGAGCGGTTTGAGCTTTTGGTGTCTCACGTCCAGAAGAAACACAACCTCACGTATGAAGGCCCCAGAAACAACCATTTTGGCCCCCGGCGAGCACCCAAATTAAAATTTCTCATCATTTCTTCCACTAAGTAGTTCGTGATGGTCCTTGAAAGGTCCCACGAACTTCAAACGCGTGATTTGGTCACCTAACTGAAATCCTCTAGCCCCCGCGCACGCAAAATGGTCCGCTCAGGCCCCAGAAACAGCCATTTTGGCCCCCCACATGGCACCTAGAGGGGGGGTAAAATGACCATCTAGGAATTCCCCCAACGGCTAGTTTTTCGTTGACTTTTGCCTTTGACCGTCATTTACACACGATTTAACCACTTTACGAAAATTCTGTAACATGCAAAGCTTAAAGCTTCGACGGGTTAAACACTTACATGAAATGATGAGAAGAAAACGCCGATGTATTGACGGATTTTGCTAATTTTAGTTTTGAGTGGCCAACGGCTATATTTTTCACACAATCGCAAATATATGCAGTCAGAAGCCGCACATGAAAATTCCACAACATGCAAAAGTTGCAACACAGTCAGTCCCATATGAAATCGTATTCAAACAATGCATTTTGATTCATATAAATGGCATTATGCGATGATATATCCTAGATGGTCATTTGCCCCCTCCCACAGGTGCCATGTGCCGGCGAGCACCCAAAAAAAATATTATCATCATTTCTTCCACTAAGTTGCCCGTGATGGTCCTTGAAAGGTCCCACGAACTTCAAACGCGCGATTTGGTCACCTAACTGAAATCCTCTAGCCCCCGCCCACTCAAAATGGCCCGAAAACAGCGTTTTTTTCCCCCGGCGAGCACCAAAAAAAAAAACCAAAATTTTTTCCTCACGGGGTCTTATTATTGCCCTAATAAGGCCTAGTAACTCTCCAAACATCATAAAACCTCCATTTAGATCGATTATGCATTTTCTTGCCGAACTTTTTGCGACGGCTCATCAGCGATTTTTGCAAATAATTCCTTCGCACTGTTTACAATACCAGCGCGTACAATGATTTATGGCTTGTCAGCACGATATACGTTCTTCATGATTTCGTCACATGCGAAGAACGCTCGATTTTAGCGCGTACAATTTATGATGTGTTTACATGCAGTGAGAAGCACATATGTATACGCGCGTCGAAATCATATGCAGAATGATTGTATTCATGCAGGAATGTTGTGGACACATGATCGTTATGCTGTGGATACATACTGCAGCAAATTCCAAAGTGTTCTGATGACTGCACAAATACTTTAATCATCAGCATTATGCTTATTAGCAGCACAATGATCTGTTCACAACATGTGTGTGCGGATCAGCACACACACACACACATGCACTTATTTCACTCACAGCAATCATCAACATGCAGTGCATACACTTTTATACCATGCACATATCTTATGCTGAATGATTGCATTGATTGTGAATTGTACATGCTTTATTATACTGTACAGCTTGATCACGATACCAGCTGTAGTACATAGAGCATAAGCATATTGCAGTGAATGCTAGTCTATATTCGAATCCATGTAGCAAAGGGTGCCTGCGAAAGTAGTCTTAACACCATAATTAGTTTGTCATGTCCTGGTGGAGCCGAGATGCTCTCCAGATCACATGTACATTCTATGGTGGATTACTGGATGGAATGCTCACCTGAGCTTCATGTAAAATCTATCCAGCAACTCATTTTGTTATGAGATTAGCATGAAATTACAATGATCCCTAAACTTGATATATCATGTTAGATGTAATCAGTACATGGTATGCTGACTGTCTTGCATGATAAATTGTCTAGGATATTGTGATACCCAGAACATATCCTGCAGAGTGTGTACAAGTAAACACACACACACACTGGCATAAGTACTAATCAGCAGTACTACACACTGCACATACACTAGCATTCATTATACATGTTGAGATTCACTGACTCAGAGTGAATAGATCAACTATATTGTATATGGTAATATGGATACCACTTTCCAAACACATGTGCGTGGAAAGTGTCAATGATGGCGATACATAAGGGAACAGGATAAGACAACATGCTGTAGGGCTGGATGGAGTCATCTCCAGACCCGAAGGCAAAATACTGCACCCATAAAACAGCTGGTAACTGTTGGGTGCAGTCCACTCGTCTCATCCCACATATCATCGCTGGAGCAACTACAACAACTACGTTGCATATTGACAGTTGAATCAGACTTGATCAGATCAATTGCAGGCAACACACAGATCAGTATTTACATGATATCTGACAATAGTGTTAAGGACAACACATACACATAAATGTGCTGTGTCAAGTTGCTGTGATTATATCCAGCAAAGTCCAGATTTGTTCTAAATAAGATATATCACTTTGATAAATCTTAAGAGCACAGACCTATGCTCAGAACAAATCATAGGTTGACAAATATCACTGAAGTGGATGTTCCTGAATGGATGTTCCCACTTAAGTTGATAAATCTATACATAATCAGAAAAGTACATTTGCTGTGCATGGGTTTGAATCAGTAAAACCCAGAATGCTGTCAACCATAAATGTTGATATACAGCACAACTCACTTATTTGCTATGAAATTTGTCATGTGCAAACGTGAAGTTCCTTCCAGTGATTCTGTACTTTACATTCCACATATACACTGAGATATGTCACCGAGGCAATATTTTAGATAGCTGAAAAAGCTGTAAAATGGGTAAAAATGCTCCACGCATGATTTCAAAATGAAAAATGTGTGCCCATTTTATTTAAAATTATGATTTTATACCTATTGAGGTATCAGGAAATCATAATGACACATGTCATATCTCGTGTAACGCCCTAGATATTGGGTGTGGAATATGTAGGGGTATACATATTGCTGTAACAATAAATCGCTCAAAATGCTGTACGTAAAACACATTTTGAAAATTTCGGATTGATTTTTTTTTTGCTAAAATGAATATTTACCTATCAAATAACAATCCCTGATTTATGCAGCATGTGTAACGCCCTGTAACACCCTAACAATTAAATGTGTGTAACAGGGGTGTAACGTACCTCCTGAAAACCACCTTACATTCATGTAGGTATTAAATGCAGTTTTGCTTAAAAATCTTTGCAAAAACATTATACTGCTTATTTTTTACCTATATTAGGGTTACTGATACCATGTAACACCCTAATCACATTATGGGGTATAAGGGCCACTGTAACTATATATGCCCTAAATACCACTATAATTTCGATAAACTTCGTATTTAGCATTAACATATCATGCTGTTTTTGACACAAACATGATTATGTATCGGGCAACAACCCAAGAACTGTGACAGATGATTCCTATAAGGAATGCATGCTATTTTGAGGTATTGGCAATTGACAACTGCCACTATATCACACACTTCCTTGAGGGGGGAAGAAGGTGGATATATATATATACTTACCTCATTATTATGTACGAATATAATACATGTATCGGTAAACATACCGATATACCATATATAACATATAAATCACACACACTCAGTTAGACAATTAGCTGAAAATATTTTTTGTGTTGTGTTTTGTTTTTAGATGGTTACTATCGAAGAGGAAGAGCATGAGATTCCTGATATCAACCGAGATCATTCGACTTGGTTTTTCGACATACTTGGTTCATACGATGCATACAGTCGGTTTAAGGTTCCAAAGTGGATTGCTGGGTATGCCGATACACTAACCAGATATGACCACATAGGCTATTATGACAATGTCAGTCGCATGAAACCAGATATGAGCCGGTACAAGGATCCTGCCAATGAGCCTCAGGCACCAGAAGCAGAGTATACAGAAGACAGTCCTCCGATGGTCTTTGTAGACCCAGATGCAGATTCAGTACCAGCACCAGCTCCACCAGCTCCACCCAGTTTGGTCCCCAAGGTGAAAATGACACCACCTAGGGAATTCAAATCAGGACAGGACGCAGAGGTCTGGTTGGATACAGTGGACAGATATTTCCAGTTCACTTATCCAGGTGTCAATGATAAGGATTTGATCACAGTGTTTCTTATACAGAATAACGACAGACACTATTTCCAGGTCTTGGCACAACAACCATACAGTATGCCACTTATGAGATGGTCAGACAGACGTTCCTCAGACAATTTGGTAATCCTCATAAGAGATCAGTAGCCAAGAAACACCTAATGGCACTGACTCAAGGAACCCAAACCTTTGCAGATTATTTGCGCACATTTACATCATTGGCTTCTTTAGCAGCAGTTGATTTAAATGATGTGCTAATAAAGGACAGATTCGTCACCAGTATGGATTCTGATCTCCGCAGACAGTTCCAGCTCAGATTACCTGACAGAAGAGCAGAGGAACAATCTGTCGTGGCAAGAAACCACACAGATATTGCTTGATTTGAACTACGTCATTCACTCAAAGCAATCAGAAACCCTTCACTATCGGGGTCAGAAGGAGCAGTCATCTGGAGGTCCAGCCAAGAAGGATAAGGACAGAGGACGTGGCCAGAAGCCATATGACAGATCCAACAGAAATCGGAATTGGAATCAGAGTGGCAGCCAGAACTCCAATCAGAATCGGAACAAAGGAAAAGGTGGTAAAGGCAAGGGCAAAGGAAAAGGAAAAGGAAAATCACAGAATGATAAGACCTGCAATCGTTGTGGTCGTGTTGGTCACATCGAGAAGGATTGTTTTGCCACCAGGACCAATGATGGAAAGGAGATCAAGGGTAAGCCACCAGCTCAGAATCCTTTTCAGAATCAGAGACAGCCACAGAAGAATCAGGGTGCTAAGGATGGGTCTGGCAAACTCATCAATACGATCAACACCTTGGTCAAGGAACTGAAGAGTCAGCACAGCATCAATGCAGCAGTTGCAACTCCAGATCCAGTTCCATCAGCTCCAGCTCCTCAGGGAAACTCTCAGGGTACTGCGCAGGTACCGGTGTTGAGAGCACCCCGAGGGTAGATCAGCCAGAAGATGCCACTGAAGCAAGTGGCCGGATTGAGAGTATCTCAGAAGAAGTCCTTTCCAGTCTGACATTGCAGTTTCAGCAGATGGACAATCCCACAGAACACATCGCACAGATGCAGTCTCAAACAGCACAGCTGAAATCACAGAAGAAGCTGTTGTTGTATAAAGGGAAAGTTTATGGACAGAGTACTCACATTTTGGTAGATCCAGGAGCCACATCGTCTTTCATCGACAGACAGTTCGCTGCTCAGCTTGGTATAGCTCCCACAGATTCTTCATCATTTTCAGTGGGATTGGCTGGAGGAAGCCAACTACCATGCACATCCTATCTTCCCAAGGCTACATTTTCTTTGGGCAAGTATAAGGATACAGAAGATTTCTACATCATTGACATGTAACCATTCACTGTCATTCTGGGTCAAGATTGGTTGGAGAGGAGGAATCCACACATTGACTTTCAGACCAAAAATCTGACGATCACTAGGAAGCATTCATCAGGCTCCAGTATTCGCACAGTATTGTCCAGAGTTGAGCAGACTCCAGACTCAGATGACCTTCCTGAAATGGAATTGGTCAGCGCTACCACCATGAGAAAGCATCTTCGTCGCATTCGATCCAGTGGTTCGGCTGAAGAAGCCGTAGCTTATCTCTTCTTTCTCTCAGAGGTTGACGGTGAACTGGTCTTTGCAGCATCAGACTCAGACACCACTATGGAAGACCCCGAGGTCACAGCAGCACGTGATCAAGTGAGAGAAGAATTTTCAGACATATTCCAGGAGGATCTTCCAGCTGGTCATAGGCCAGAACGGTTTGAAGGTGGTTATCATCGAATCAACATTGATCCTGGGCATAAGCCACCATCACAGCCAGTACGTACCATTCCAGTACCCATGATGGAGGAGCTCAAACGGCAAATCATTAAATATGTCGAGTTGGGTATCCTTCGTCCATCATCATCACCATATGGGTGCCCAATCATCTTCGCTCCTAAGCCAGGGGGAAAGTGAAGGATGTGTTGAGATTATCGTGCCCTTAACAATATCACCATAAAGGACACATATCCGTTGCCACCCCATGATACCCTTCTTGAACAGCTTAAGGGAGCACGCTGGTTCAGTAGATTTGATTTCAACCAGTTCTTCCACCAAATCCCCATTCATCCAGACGACATTCATAAAACTGCTATTCGCACCAGATACGGTTCTTATGAATGGACAGTTATGCCTTTCGGATTGACCAATGCTCCTGCAACAGCACTTCGTGTAGGAACCCGGGCATTCTTTGACTTCATCGACCAGTTCCTTGTCATATTCATGGACGACACTATTGTATACAGTCCAGATTTTGACAGCCATGTGAAGCATGTTCGACAGTTCCTCCAGCGTTGCAGAGATCACCAGTTCTACACCAGGCCTTCCAAGGTGGAGTTGTTCGTCAGATCTATAGACTTTATCGGACATCACATCTCTGAAGCAGGCCTATCCATCATCGAAGACAGAATCCGAGCAGTCATGGCAATTCAGCCTCCGGTGTCTTATGGTCCCACCGTTGGAAAGCAGCCTCTACGCCGTATGGCTAAAGATGGCAAGTCATCCCTTCGGTCATTCTTGGGCATGGTCGGTCAATTTAGGAGATTCATACCAAAGTTCTCCAAAGTTGCCGAGCCTCTCAATCGTCTCCTTAAAGATAATGCAGAGTTTGTCTGGGAAACTGAGCAGCAGCAGGCATTTGATAACCTCAAAAGTGCCATCTGTAACGCTCCAGTATTGCAGCTTCCAGATCAGAAACTGCCATCTATTATGGAGGTCGATGGATCAGGCACACACGTTGGTCAAGTAATACTCCAAGATCAAGGAAAAGGTATGAAGCCATGTGGTTATCACAGCGTCACTCTATCCGATACACAGAGACGTTGGCCTATTCCTGAGATCGAGCTATTTGCCATTGTGGAAGGCTTCCGATTCTTTCGCCACATCTTGTTGGGAGCTCTTGAGACTATTGTACGCTCAGATCATCAGCCACTGGTTTATTTCCAGACCAAATCCACACTGAGCCCCAAACAGGCACGGTGGTTGGATGAGCTCTCCGAATACAACTTCCGTATAGAGCACATTGCTGGCGAGAAGAATAAGGTTGCAGACGCACTCACGCGTATCTCTGCACTTTTTGAACCCACTGATTGTCTTCATCATATGGACATCAGCGAGGTCATTCCATCTGCAGATCCTACATTCATTGCTCTTATATCTTCTTCATCAGCTCATCAGCTACACGACATCATTATATCCGAGTATGATCGTGACACATTTGCACAGACTATTTTGGCTAAGTAGCTGACATCATCGACTTCGTCACAGTCAGTCAGCAGCTACAGCTTCGAGCTCATTCAGGGGTTGATCTATCGTAAGACCATATATGGCAGACAGCTGTACATTCCACCAACAGCTAAAGTCCCCACAGATGACGGTGAAATCACACAACTTCGCCACATTCTTCTTCATGAGTGCCACTCAGCCACTATTTCTGGTCATGTAGGCAAAAATCGCATGCTTCATCTTCTGCGTAGCCGGTATTATTGGCCAGGAATGACAACGGCAGCCATCAAGTACATTCGGGAGTGCCCCGTTTGTCAGCGCCGGAAAACGAGGCGACACAAGCCTTATGGTCAGGCACATATACGATATTCTGTGCCTAAGACAAAATGGCTAGATGTATCTCTTGATTGGATCACTGACCTGCCTATCACCACTAATGGGCACGACAGTATATTTGTGGTAATGTGCCAATTCTCTCATCGTTGTCATCTCATTCCCTTCAGCATGACCTGGACAGCTCAGCATACTGCTTCTATCTATATGCAGCATATCTTCAAGCTACATGGTCTTCCGAGGAACATCATCTCAGATCGAGACCCCAGATTCACCTCTACATTCTGGCAGACACTGTGGAAATCTACTGGTACGAGATTGTCCATGACGTCATCACACCATCCACAGTCGAATGCTGCCAATGAGAGGAGCCATGCCTTCATTGAGGACATCCTCAGGTATTTTTCAAATTGTTGATTCATGATATGATTTCACCATCCTCTGGTTTATAAACTGATTAAGTAGTATTTTTTTCATCCTCAGGTGTTGTTGCAACGATACTTCAGCCAATTCGTGGGAGGACAAGTTGCCTCTGGTGGAGTTTGCAATTAACAATACCGTTTATGCATCAACTGGTTATTCACCATTTTATCTCGACTCGATGGCGCAACCACTCTCGCCTCATGATCTGGTTATTACTATCCCGCCAGAAGCTCCTGTTCCAATACAAGAAGCTATTCGAGATCATTTTGACCAGTACTCGGCTGTTCATGCCAACGCGGTAGACAACATTTCCCGAGCAGCAGAAATTAGCCAAGCCAGATTCAATAAGACTCACATGCCTAAGCAGTTTGCAGTTGGGCAGAAAGTTCTTTTACGGACCGAGTTTATTCAATGGACTGGTTTGACGGAGGCAGGCAGACACTTTAAGCAGCCATATATTGGGCCGTTCACTATTTCCAAAGTGCTTAGCCATGGACGTGCATACGAGTTAGATTTCCGAAATCTTGATATCCGTATTCATCCGGTACAGCCTGTTTCCAGATTAGAGCTGTACAACGACTCGATTCAAGCACCTTTGCCTCTGCCACAGATGATCACCGAAGAAGGGCAACCACTATTTGAGATATCACATATACTCTCGGATAAGTTCACTAGAGGTGTCAAATACTATTTAGTACGATATGCAGGCTACGGTCCTGAGCATGACACCTGGGTCAAAGCCACAGAGATGACCAATGCAGCAGACATTATAGCTGCCTATGAAGGCTAACCATTATATTAAGCCTTATGCCCTTACTTCTTGTAATATATACTAATACATGTCGATCATCTATATAACCTTGCTCTTAATGTTTATCATTATGTTGCATTGAAGCGGGAATTGATCCT
>LGRX02025814.1:0-25745 GCA_001247695.2 Cymbomonas tetramitiformis | reverse complement strand
TAATTGGTTATAATCGTGGGATCATCGATCGCGCAAAGGCGACGACGGCTAGCGCAAATAATCCGTAACGTAGACTTCGGATGCTTTGAATCGTCTAGCACATACATGATAACGTGTGGATCAATCAGTAATCCAGCGTAGGATTGTATCGCGAAAACGCTCTTCATTGAACCTTGGAACGTCACTCAACGATACGATTTCCGGAAAGGTGGGCTGCATCCTAAGGACTGTATGGCTAAATGCCTAAGGTGAGGGACTAAAGTGGACCCAGTTCCCCCCAATAACCTAAAAACACCATGAGGGACGCCTCAAATCGGTGTAAGAAGACTGGTACCAGCAAGAAGCGACAACAACAAAGACATTAAAGACATATACAAAGGTATGCCCGTTGTGAGGACACAACTCTCTTGAGAGGGGAGATCTGTCAGGGTTATGACCGATGACATATGTGTCATACATGTCATACGTGTCATACCATGTCATGTCATGTCATATATTATTATGACAGTCGACAGTATGGTCGATCATGACTGTACAGGTCGAGTCGCGTCATACATTTATGACAGTCGTCAGTACGGTCGACTATGACATGTACAGTCATACCATTTGTCATTCACTCATCTTGAGTGACACCTGTCATCGAGAGGTCAGGTTGTGGCATCGAGATGACAAAGCAAGATGTAGTCTTGAAGAACCGAAAGTGTTCGGAGAAAACTCATCTTTGCTTCTAGCATGTTCTGAACAAGCATGCGAGTATCATATGGCTTATTCGTTCAGCCGATACTGATTGTTCAACCAATGCCTTGGGTTCACAACCCGATTGTGGTGGCATCTATGAGATGCGGGGCATTGCGTAAACTGAGGTAGCGTTGGGCTACAGCAGTCACTTCTGAAGAAGCACTGCACTCATATCCACACATACGCTGCGTGAGCTATTAACGTTCCATAATAGCCTCGCTATATATCATATATCATATCGCTTCCAAGCGAACCCTTAAGAGTGTGGTATCGAAGCTAATGGAGAGTCAATCAAGAAGTGTCTTAATGACGACAACTTACTACGAGTTGTATTTTCGTAGTTGATGGATGGCTGACATGTCATTTCGTTATGAATAGAACATGGCATTGCCTAGTGATATGTGTATATTCTTCAGCACATGATCACTTATCTCAATGGTGCCTTATTTTTGGGCAGACACTATTCAGAGACTTGTTATGATAAAGAAATATGAATGATGAATGTGTCATTTCAATCCGATAGAATTGTGACTTGTTTTATGACTATAAAATTTTTGTCACTTTCCAGAATGAGGATGAACTGTGCTTGGAGACCGTATGCAGATTGCAGGTTTTCCAAGACTTCGTGGCCTAATTGGATGAGGCAACAAATTTCTATACATTCCCGAATGAGCTTTCAAAGAATCTTTATTCCTCAATGAAGCATGCTTGTCTTATGTGACAAAATGATATGAAATTTCAAATATGATGTCAATCTATATGTGGATGGCTTATACCATTGTATGCTATTCCACAAATAAATAGTGATGTCAGAATGAAAACTTTGGACAATTGCAACTTAGTACAAATTTGAGTGCATTCAAGTCCACTAAAATGTTCAGAATCTGAATCTAATGTACTTTTCTAGCTAAAGTTACCATTGACTGTCCAACATCCACTCTGGACATTGTTTCTTACGTCTTTTGGCATCACGCTCAGCGTTTTTCTTATTCTGCAAGCGCCTCTTTGCTACTTTTTCATCCGGAACGTTGTACCGGCTACGAAACTTGCTGGTAACTTCTTCTTCTGAGCTTTCTTCATCCAAAAGCAAAACTGGCTTCAACTTGTCTTGTTCTTTCATCTAGGACGAATCACTCAGGGATGCAGCAGACCTGCAGCATGAGAAGAAAATAAACAGCAAGAAAGTCATTATGCAAAATCACCACTGAAGGAGATGACTTTCATCATAGGATGGTATATTGGTTGTTTCATATGACACATAGAAGATATGAATAATTCGTAGAGAATTTTGGGATAAACATCCTGGATTGGCTGTGCTTGATTGCTCTATGCCCAAGAATGACCGAAGAGATTGCTTGCCACTTTTCAACCATATAGCGTAGAGGCTGCTTAACAACGGTTGGGACCATAAGCTAAATAGCTATGCAGCTATGTCGGAGGCTGAATAGCCATGATTGCACAGACTCTGTCTTTTATGATGAATAGACCTCTGAGAAATGGTGTCTAAAAAGTCAATTGACAACAACTCAACCTTTTGGTATGATGCAGAGCTGATGATCTTTGTTGCACTTCAATTGTTTAATGTGCACTAATGAAATGTCTCGTGATATATAATCTCACAGAATAGGCTTTGCTCAATGGTGATATGATCAGATATGTAATGATCAATGAAGACAAGATGGTTGGTATGGCTCATTCAGTAGGCATAATTACCTCAAAGAGATGCCAATACACGGATACATATCAAGACATAAGGGCAATAGGCTTATTGTATAGCCTTCAAGGTAGCTAGCATTTATGCTGCATTATTGGTCAGCTCAGTGGCTTTGACCTTTTTAGGTGTTGTACTCAGGCTGTAGCCTGCATATTGCATTGAGTACTCTTGACACCTTTAATGATACAATCAGATGATATGTATGAAATATCAAGAATGGTTGCCCTTTTTCAATGATCATCGGTGGCAGAGGCTATAGTGCTTGCACCGTGTCAGTATACAATTCTAGTCTGGATACATGCTAGACCAGATGTATACAATGTCTAGGTCTTCAAAATCAAGCTCATATGTATGTCATGGCTGATGACCTTAGAAATGTTTGATACTTATATGTGTCAACTTCATGGAGTTCTGCATGGTTTGACTGTATATAGTCAGGCTTTACCAAAGCAAAAACGATGATGCAACTTAATTGTTTTATTTTATTATTTGTCTTTATTATTTATTTGGTTTTTAGTTGTATTTTTAGCTTACCATCTTCCCCCCTCAAGGAAGTGTATTGCTAGGCGGTTGTCAAGCGCCGTTTAAATACAACAGAGGTCCGACCTCTATGTGATGACGTGATAGCTTACTATGAAGCTGGACGTAATGCGTGTCTGCCAGTAAATGGATAACATCATCTCTTATGTGCAAGCATCACAGATTTTAAGTAGCATGCTGCATATATGTATACCATCATCGCGCATCGTCTGTTCATGATGAATCTAGCAGGTGTATGTATATCCTGTCAAGCAAAATGAGTGATTTTTGCAACCATTTGAAATGACAAGATTTTGATGCGTATACTGCACTGAAAATTAGTGCGAGTAGCGATTTATCAAAGTCGCTGATGTGCGCGCTGCAAATAGTGAACATATCTCTGTCGCAGGTTTGTATGGCATACGATATGAATGCCATTTCGCGTACGGAACATACACTGATGACGATTTATTCATCTGCGCGTCAGTATGTCGCATATCGTGCAATTTTGCGAATGATAGCAGCATATGTATGCGATTTGTATGCTGTATGCATACCTCTTCGCGCTGTTATACTCTGACGGTGATTATGCGAGCGTAAGTATTAGCGACGGTATCTTCCGCGCACTTCGTCCGCTGTTTATTCCGCAGCGAGTGTATTTATGCGATATATGTCTTATATGTGCGACTGCGAGCGCCTGTATGTATATGCGATCCGCGAACCTGTTGCACACACAAAAATACAATATATCTCTATTTGCTGCACTGCACACTTAGGTTCTCGTTCGTCGCCTGGACGATTAGAATACCACTCTTAAGGGTTCGCTTGGAAGCGATATGATATATGATATATAGCGAGGCTATTATGGAACGTTAATAGCTCACGCAACGTATGTGTGGATATGAGTGCAGTGCTTCTTCAGAAGTGACTGCTGTAGCCCAACGCTACCTCATTTTACGCAATGCCCCGCATCTCATAGATGCCACCACAATTGGGTTGTGAACCCAAGGCATTGGTTGAACAATCAGTATCGGCTGAACGAATAAGCCATATGATACTCGCATGCTTGTTCAGAACATGCTAGAAGCGAAGATGAGTTTTCTCCGAACACTTTCGGTTCTTCAAGACTTCATCTTGCTTTGTCATCTCGATGCCACAACCTGGCCTCTCGATGACAGGTGTCACTCAAGGTGAGTGAATGACAAATGGTATGACTGTACATGTCATAGTCGACCGTACCGACGACTGTCATAAATGTATGACGCGACTCGACCTGTACAGTCATGATCGACCATACTGTCGACTGTCATAATAATATATGACACGACCGACTGTCATAATAATATATGACATGACATGACATGACATGGATGACAGGTATGACAGGTATGACACATATGTCATCGGTCATAACCCTGACAGAATCCGTCACACTAGTATTGATGGATCCCACGCGATAAATGAATCGCGGGTTATGTTGCAAAATTCGACGTTATAGGAATCAACAAGCATTGACGACCAAATAAGCATTACCATCTTACAATGCGGAAAGTGCTATAGATTTTTCAATTCATGAGACCGCATCATCCTTTTCCAAACAGATTCCAACCTTTTCCGGGAAAAGGGGAAAGACAATAATGGCCCACATTTACCCCAGCAATTCCTTGGAAAAGGTAAATAAGGTTTCAAAAAAGTGATTGAGTGATTTTGGTAGTTCAGATCAGTAGTATAAGCACGGTATGCAGAAGTCATACCCTGCGGGAAGTTGTTGTGTTGAAGCACAAGCAACTGTTGAATATCCGAGAGCTTCTATCAGTTGCACATTTATAGCGAGAGTTTCTATCAGTTGCACATTTAAAGTAGAGTAAGAAGAAAGGGCCAACTGATAGACCAGTGCCACTTTTTTGTGAACCAATTCGAAACTTACGAAGAGAAAAAAAGCCCCTTGTTTGGTGCTTGTAGGTGATAAAGCAAACATCCGTGCGCTCTGACAGCAGGCAACATCCATCCTTAAGCCGAGGGATACAGATAGCAAGTGATACTTGCGAATGTTTGAAGGCGGCGCCAAAACTCACTGGAAGGTAAGATTTTCACCACGACTTTCACCGACCTGCTGAGAGCCGATTAAAAACAACTTGCCCATATGAAGTACCCTTCACCTCCCGCACATTTAGTACACTTTTGACCGGATTCTGGCAAACTCACAGAAGCACATCAGACTATGGTAGAGATGAGCAGGTACAAGTGTTTCAGATCAACTTTTGTTCGATCGGACAAACATAGCAGTTCCTTGACTTTGTTACCACCTACACCACTATAGCTGAGCATATATGCCTGCCGAAGTGGGAAGGCTTCTGAATGAACAGCGAAAGAGCAGGATAGATAATACTTGGATTCGGACTTAAGGAAACCTTTCTGGGGGTGAGCAAGCTCTTCAAGAGAGAGGAAAGGGGGTGGGCAGGAAGGTGCACGTAGAAAACCGAGGCGCTCTGTCTGCAAGATCCTGTCCGTAGGAAAAAAAAATCTAAAACATATAAGTGCTTTAAAAAAGAAAATTGAGTCAGCTAGTTGGTTCTGCACGATTTCCAACCTGCTGGTCCGTTCTCCATACCAAAAACCACCAGCTCTAATAGATTATCACTTCTAGTAGCCGCCCCAGGCACGTCATAATGAACTATGCAACGAAAGAAGCGCATACGAAGATAAGTCGGAGAGACAAAAAGGCAGACTGGCAGCAGAATCGACGAGCTAAACAAGAGCTCAAGGCGATGGTACGTCACGTTTTAACGGACGCAGTCACTGTGCTTAACTGAAGTTTGTAAATCAGCGCAAGGTTACAGCGCTTCGCCAAGGACTAAGGTGTTCACGATATTGAGTGCTTTTCGCTGTTTAAAAGCAGGGTGCGAAGCAAATTAGCATAGCTGAGACAACCTTGCGGAAGGTCCAAAGGCGAACTCCCTTTTACATATTTTTGCCGACACGAATCCCAGCGTAAAACAACGCTCTCAGATGCCTCGGAAGACTGGGTTCGTACGACAGATGCTCGGACCGTACTCTTCGTACTCGGCCTTTGTGTGGCACGCCTTATAGAACTCGGGCGTTGTAGCCAGGACGCTTCCACCAAACCAAACAGCGAATCTTTGCATCTGGTGAGACACAACATTCACATCGATCGCTTGTGATTGCAACTGGCCCCCGCTTCGCTCCACACTTGCATCAACACGCGCATCCACAATACGCTTGATATCTCTCTGCACGCGCCGGTGAAAGTCCCGGAACATAGTCGAGCCACCAGAGAGAACGATATTCTTGTACAAAGGACGTCTCACATCGATGGGGCTCATCTGGATACACTGGTCTACAACCACGGGAAGAGGGGTTAGGTAATCAGAACTGTAAATCTCCGGCTGGAAGAACACTTCGGGGCCCAAGAACCGCTCGTAGGCGACATCGCAGTTCCAAGGCTGGTTATTTTTCGGGTTAACACCCGAAACGTCACGGAGATATTTTCCGGGTTCTGCATCATATTTGCCATACTCCTTGACTATATCGCTGCACACGTAGCTGTGCTGTTCCTTCACCCTCTGCGCGATGGCCATCGACTCCTCTGGTGGCATTTTCTCTCCACGCTCGCGCATGAGCTGTTGGATGAACTGTGTCAAGTCTTTCCCCGCAATGGGAATGCTCTTAATGCTGCTTCCGATGACAAAGCCGTCGGCCACGGGAATCACGTGGGTCACACCATCGCCGGAGTCGATCACTGTGCCAGTTAAGGTGTTGTCTGTTGTTCTCCTTTTGGAGGTCAAAGAAGCTGCCAGCGCCAAGACAGCTTGTACAGCTATATATAAACCAGAGACGTTGAAGGTTTCAAACATGATTTCTGCGGTGTATTCTCGGTTCTCAGGTGCATTCAGAGGAGGCTCGGTGAGCAAGAAGTAGTGGTCTTCTGGATCACAACGCATGTGTTTGAATATGCACTGCTGGTAGAACCTTTCCATATAGTCCCAGTTTTCAACCTGGCCGTGCTTGATAGGATACTGCACGCTGTAAGAGGAAGCGTTTTTTATCGCTTCGTTACCGATATGGAAGTCTAGATCCGAAAGAGCGCCTGGCTTTCTGCCAGGCCCTTGCTTAACCGAATCGTTCACCCCGATGGCTGTGGGAATGATGTAACTCGGCTCCACGTTTCCGGCATAACCCATTTTTGTAAAGCCTGTGCCGCAGTCGATGACGGCCGCTGGCCGCTGTGTAGCATCCATCCTTGCTGTCGACGGGTTGGGTGCACAGTTAACCTAAAGCCTGGAAAGCGAGCTCACCAAAGGGCACCAGAATCGTTGATTATTCGGAGGAAAATTATTTCCAAACCTATTACAAGCTCAAAAAGAAACCGCGCACCAGGAGCAAGATGCTGACAGGAAAAGCCGGGTAGCAACGAACAGGAAGGGTTCGGTTTGGCCTTTGGTTGGTAAAAAGAAGAGCGGAAATCGAAAACCTATCGTCGCCCGAAATGAAAAAGAAAATTGTGGACTGCGATGCGATCGGATGGAACAAATCGCAATCGCGGAAAAAACGCGAATCCAATCGGTCGAAATTCGAAAGTCGAAAGTCGATAGGGCTCTACTACAAGTCTCAGTCAAGGGGTATAAACTAGGGGGATGCCACGCCCATTATGTAACGCGGCGGCTACAAGACCCACGCGCCCACAGCCGTTCGTGTCACCTCTCATTCAGATGCACCGTTAGATTCCCCTCGAATGCCATTTTCCTCGCTTCTCAGCGTTTTCAGTGTTTTCAGAATCGCTTCCTGGCTTCCAAAAATCAAAAATCAGTTATCGGCGGAAAGTACATATTGCCCTTTCCTGCTGTGATATATTGCAATATGTATACTTGAAGTGTGCATGTCAAGGTTGATATTCAACCTTTCAGACTATGCGGCTGCTATTGAACAGTAGCAACTCGCAACAAGTATTTGGTGGGTATGAGTGCAGTCTGGTATCCAGAATCTCCTGCTTGAGCTCAATGCTCTCTCCGCATACGATACCTCAATGTCCTCACACCTCATAGGCGTTACGCCACCATCGGGTTGTGAACCCGAGAACATTGGGTGAACTAACAGTATCGGCTGATCGAATTAGCCTGTTGATACCCGCATGGTGTTCAATTTCACGGGAAAGCCGATTTCCCCCCCACTCGTGTATCGTGGGGGCCTGCTTCTCCTTGCGTCACCCCTCACTGTGTGTGGCATGTGTCACCCGTGACCGTGTCCCCGTCACGTTAGCCTTCTCTATTTAGACAGTCCGTATGTTTGTCTCTCTAGTTTTATGTTATCACCGTTACGAGCACCCGGCCCTGTGTGTTTTCTGTGTCTCACTGCCTATATATTCACCCGTTACGTATATATAGTCATTTCATCCTTTTCATAAGGTTATCGGTCCCGTACCGCGCTAGTGGTGCTCACTGCATTCAGCTCGCTTCGGCCTCAACGCCGATTCTAATCCGTCCTTATCCGTCAACTGAGTGGGCTCAGCATCTCCGTTACCGTCTTTGCCCGTTCAAGTACTCCGCCTACCGTTTGTGATTGGTGGTTTGCTTATCCGTTCTTATCCGTTCTTATCCGTTACAACTTTTACCGTAATTCTGGCATCCTACTTCGTTCCAGGCATGTCTCCCCAACGTCCTTCAACACTCTGGCCAGCAGCGCCTCTGCTGCCGGATAACTGGTTTACCGTACGACGTTTTTGACGTCACCACCGTTTTCCTCGTCGAATTTTACCCTAATTTGACCCCTACATCGTCCGATTCCGTTAATTTTACGGGAAGTTACGTTATCGCCATCGACCCAAACGTCCACTCAACTTTCTGACCAGCAGCACCCCTTCTGGAGTGAATACGAGTTACTGTACGACGTTTTTGACTTGACCTCCGCCTTCCTCGTCAAATTTCACCCCAATTTGACTTCTCCATCGCTTGATTTGGTAAAATTTTCGAGGAATTACCTTTCAACCACGAAACCCTATCGACTCGCCTTCCAGATTTTGCAGCCGCAGAGATCATGGCCTCGTTACGCCAGCGTGCGCGCATGGCCGCAGTTCGGTCTGCACTGGACTTGCTTCGACGACAACATCTTCCCTTTGACTGTGGTCTGGTGGTGCCTGGTGGTGCTTACACACCAAGCACCAAGCTCGAGTCCATCGCGTTCGCCATCAACAACGAGTGCTTTGACTCCTTCGACTTCGTCCCTCCACTCCCTTCGCCCTCGCCTTGCACCCCACCTTTTCACCATCTAGTGGTGTGTGGTGATGTTGCCACGCCCACTTCGCCCCTCACCATCGTTCCTTTCGAGCCATTCCCAATGCGCTCAGTCGCGCCCCCTTACCGCATTTTTCACCTTCCACCTTCCCAACCCCTTCTCATCGACGCATTCGCTCTGGTGGTGCCAGGCTACTTTTGGCTTTGGCACCGCACAGGAGTTGGTTGATTCGTCGTCTGGATGCCCCTCGGCATCTTCGAGGAGACCGCCGCCACCACTTAGTGAATACGCGGCCACATCGCAACCGACATGTTGAGTGAACTATTCTAGACCTTAGCCGCAATTATCTTGCAGAGTGACACCGCATCTTGCCAGCTGTTAGCTAGCTGCAATTGTCCTTGAACTCTGACGTTAAGTGACATTGGGTTTAGGTTTTAGGGTTTGCTTGCTCTTGGGATTACCACTCACACCTTCGGGGTGAGGTGGTGTCACGGGAAAGCCGATTCCCCCCCCACTGTATGGGGGCCTGCTTCTCCTTGCGTCACCCCTCACTGTGTGTGGCATGTGTCACCCGTGACCGTGTCCCCGTCACGTATTAGCCTTCTCTATTTAGACAGTCCGTATGTCTGTCTCTCTAGTTTTATGTTATCACCGTTACGAGCACCCGGCCCTATGTGTTTTCTGTGTCTCACTGCCTATATATTCACCCGTTACGTATATATAGTCATTTCATCCTTTTCATAACAATTCGTGCTTGAAGCGAAGACGCGTCCTTTCAGAACAGTTTGTTCTTCAAGAACTTGTCTTGCTTCATCATCGAGATTCCGTACTCGGCCTCTCGATGACAGATGTTACTCATGGTGAGTGGATGACAGATATTATGACTGTACATGTCATAGTCGACCGTACTGACAATACTCGACGACTGTATGTCATTATAACATATGACATGACATGACATGACATGACATGACATGACATGACATGACATGACATGACATGACATGACATGACATGACATGATATGACACGTATGACACGTATGGCATGTATGACACATATGTCATCGGTCATATCCCTGACAGATCTCCCCTCTTAAAAGAGTTGTGACCTCACAATATAGGGTGCATACCTTTGTATATGTCTTTGATGTCCTTGTTGTTGAGCTGGTACCAGTCTTCTTACACCGATGAGGCGTCCCTCAAGGTGTTTTTAGGATATTGGGGGGAACTGAGTCCACTTTAAACCCTCACCTTAGGCATTTAGCCTTACAGTTCTTAGGATGTAGCCCCCATGAATTGCGTATCGTATTTCAGAGTGACGTTTCAAGGTATCTTCCGAGGTTTACGTTACGGATAGATATAGCGTTGCCGTTCGTATCGTATTTCAGAGTGACGTTTTTACGGCTTTATATAATGCATCCACCTCTTCCTCCCTTCAGAGAGCTTACTCCCGAAGTTCATAGGAATACCATGGAGAGCCCCTTCCGAATATTCGAAATTTCGGCTTGTTTTTAATGCAAACCGGGAGTGGGCCCTGCTTAACGAGATATTGGAGGGTCTCTATGAGTCCACTTTAAATCCTTCACCCGATCTGCCCCAGTGCTCCTTTTATTTTTCGGTCCGGTACGCGCGCTCTGACGAACATTTCATAGAGTGGATTCGGCGACAACGTACTAATGTGAAATTCGTTTTAGTTATGAGTGTCAAGCATAACTCAGGATCACAACTCCGTCCACCTCAGTATCCGGTAGCTGCGGATTACTGGCCATAAGATCCGAATGACAAACCACGGTCTGGCAAAGGTAGCATAACAGTTTTTATTTATCCACAGATATGGTACCCGCATGTATGCGTATCTGTGCAAGGGTATGATTTTGTACAAGGCTCACTACACCTTAACAAGGAAGGATCAATTTCCTGCTTCTTATGCAGCATAATGACAAAACATTAAGAGCAAGGTATATAGATGATCGACATGTATTATATATATTACAAAAAGTAAGAGCAATAGGCTTAATATAATGTTAGTCACGGGTAGACCGATTTACCCCCCCACTATAAAGTGGGGGGGCCTGTCTCCTGCTGTCCTCCTTCGGAGAGCCGTGTCACACGTAGCATGCGTCTCGGTAGCTCGGAACACAGATGCATAAAACCCCTAAAGTATTTTATGTTATCATCTTAGTATTCCGAAAGCGAGTGTTCACTGACTGTCTGCACGTTCTGTGATAGATATATGTCTGACTATATATATATATCCCCCACCAGCCAGAGAATCTCACTTCTCATCAGGTTATGGGTTGACCACTTCAGTGGTGGCATTGTTTCTTTTGGGATTCTAATTTCCGTCTCGTCGAACGTACCGACTACCGCAAGTCTCGTCGAACTTCACCGACTACCGCTACTGCATCACCGATTTTACCCTTACCGATTACCGACACCGAGAGTCTCGTCGAACTACACCGACTACCGCCCCGACATGATTACCGAAATGTCGCTTTACCACTCCGGCATCAACGACCGAAATGCCGCTTTACCGCAACCTTTTTGACTTTCTGGCCAGCAGCGCTTCTCCTGCAGCAAAGCTGGCTTACCGTACGACTATTTTGACCTCACCGGCGTTTTCCTCGCAAAAATCTACCCCAATTTGACCCTTTCATCGTTTGATTTGCTTAATTTTACGAGAAGTTAGCTTTTCGCTTGGGAACCCTAGCTTTGGGTTCGCGGATCGCAGTCAGCGGTCAGTGGTCAGCGACCATGTCTACTGGACCTCAGCGTGCACGTATGGCCGCTGTTCGTTCAGCGTTGATTACTCTTCGAGTACATCGGCAACATCCTACCATTGGCTATGGTCTGGTGGTGTCTGGTGGTGTTTGCGCACCAAGCTCGAGTCCATCGCGCTCACCATCGACAACGAGTGCTTTGACTATTTCGACCTCATCCCTCCCCTTCCCTCACCTTCACCTTGTGCACCCCTTGGTCACCATCTGGTGGTGTCTGGTGGTGTTGTCACGCCCACTTCACCCTTCACCATCATCCCTTTCAAGCCTTTTCCCATGAGCTCGACCACATCCCTTCACCGCATTTTCCACCTTCCACCTCCTCACCCTTTCTTCGTCGGTGCATTCGCTCTGGTGGTGCCAGGCCGCTTTTGGCCTTGGCACCGCACGGGCATTGGCTGAACATCGTCTTCCTTACGCTCGACGTCCTCTGTCATCGAGAACGTCGCCGCCGCCTGCTCCAGAGCCCAAACCCTGATTCACTAGACAATTCTGTGTAGCCCTGCTCTGTTTCAATCTAAGCAGCATGAACTAGCGCCGGCGGATGCCCCTCTAGCTGAGCTGAAAAAGGCTCCTTAGATTTCTTGTTGTGGGATGGCCGGCAGGCCTATTGACACTGCTCCCTGTTTCCACCTCTCTCCTTCTGGAGGAGGTGGTGTCACGGGTAGACCGATTTACCCCCCCACTATAAAGTGGGGGGGCCTGTCTCCTGCTGTCCTCCTTCGGAGAGCCGTGTCACACGTAGCATGCGTCTCGGTAGCTCGGAACACAGATGCATAAAACCCCTAAAGTATTTTATGTTATCATCTTAGTATTCCGAAAGCGAGTGTTCACTGACTGACTGCACGTTCTGTGATAGATATATATCTGACTATATATATATGTAACAAACGCCGGCTTCTCATGGTACCGCGCCGGGTTTGTTCAGCTGGTGACACGCATGACAGTGGTGACAGCATGACAGGCTTTGCGAAGATGACCATCTGTGAGATGCAGACTTGTCAGAGAAGATATAGTCACCATCAGGTGACCAGAGAATGATAAGACGAAGATGGCAGTGACTCCTTTGCCACTGACGTGTCAGTCAGAATGCGGTAAACGGTAACATTGTTAGAGCTGGCATGGGATAATGACTTTCCATTGGCCAGATGAAGATTTAAGGGCTAGAACCCGTTACAGTTTTGGGAAATGTGACAGGACATTGAGATATAAGTAGACTCTGACCGAAGGTCAGGCTAGTGGACTCATTATTGTTTTGCCTTCGCAAGTACTAGGTGGCTGTTCGCGTGCCAGTGCTAGAGTGCTAAGACAGTTCTGCTCACAGCTTTTGTACACACAATAATTCGTGTTTTGTGATATAATATCAATTTTGACGGATATATTTTACTGCTGTTTTCATACTTTTTCAAAACAATAATGTCCTGCGCGGAGCGGCTTTTTATTTCAGTGTTAATCCGGAAGTGAAGGCCCTTTGGCGAGAAGTCAGCAGCAGTTGAAAGAGCGGATTCGGAAGTCAGGCGACTCCAGGGGCACCCACGGTGCACTGGCGGAACCTTTTTCTTCCCTGAACTTGGTGGTACTTGCACTGGAAGAGCTTCCAGCAACGGCGGCGACGGATCAGCTTTGAATTCACTAGACATGAGCGGTCTCCTTCTGCACAGTGATATGCTCAACACCTTGGTCTTCAGCGAATCCAGGGGCACCCCTGGTGCACTGGCCTAGCTGCTGACGGGTGTCCTTCAGTTTTGAGCTAATCAGCACGGCATGAGCTTGGGCGGCGGCGGCGACAAAGTCAATCAGCAGTTAATGTACACCTGGATGAGCAGCTCTCAGTGGTTCTTTCAGCTGACCACCTTGCTTGAAGTGAATCCAGGGGCACCCCTGGTGCACTGGCTTAACTGAAAGGCAGGTGTGTGTCACCTGGGAGCTAATCAGCAGCGGCATCTGCCCTGTCTTACCGGCTAAGAGTGGATCAACAGCTAATGTGCACCTTGATGAACTATCTTCCAGTGGGCTCTCCAGCTGGCCACCTTGTCTGAAGTGAATCCAGGGACACCCCTGGTGTACTGGCTTAGCTGAAAGGCAGGTGTGCTTGGCCTGTGAGCTAATTAGCGGCGACATCTGCTTTTATTTACCAGCGAAGAAGTGGATCAGCAGTGAATCACTGCTCTATGTCTGGAACTGCAACTTACGGTTTCTTGGGCAGCTCCACTTTGTCTGACGGTTAATCCAGGGACACCCCTGGTGTACTGGCCTAAGCCTGAAGCAGAGGAAGAGCTTGCTAGAGGACTGGCAGCTGCATCAACTCTGAAGGCGACAACTGAGTGGTCTATTCCCTGGTGTGACACAGTGACCTGGTGGATTTAGAGTTAATTACGTTTCCAGCCTGGAGTGCTGCTCACTACTGGAGTGACCTTCTGCTGCCTTATCACAATGTGTTGGAGAATTCTTCTATCCTTTCTACAGTATTGGTCAGCCGGTGAGGCCCTCATGTCACGGGCCACCTTCTGAATCAGCAGTAGTGCTGCGAATCCAGGGTGCCCAGCACACTGGCTTAGCTTCCAACTCTGTCAGCGACCTGGTACTTGTTTGCTGGACTGGACTGGGGAGTGAGCTTACATGCCAGCCATGGCTTCCTTGATTAGCAGTGGTGTTGTGAATCCAGGGGTGCTCAGCACACTGGCCTAGCTCACACCGCTGCATATCAGTGCTATTTCTTGGTGTTGTGGAGTTGCCCTCACTGCCATTGTCCTCTTTATGAACTCTGGCCCAGCTAATCCAGAAGTGCTCAGCACACTGGCCCAGCTTTAATTTTCCTCGCACGAATACTCTGCATCTGCTGCTGATTCAGAGCGCTGAAGCGCAGTGCTGGACCTTTAGGCATTCGCTGCCCACACGCGTTTCGTTCTTTCACTTGTTCAGCAAGGCGAATCCAGGGGCACTCAGTGCACTGGCCTGAGCCAGTCTGAGTCAAGCCTCCAGTCTACTGGGGAACGAGCTTTGCGCTGAGAGGGGGGACTCGCCCTTGGTCCCGTTGACTGAGCATCAACACAGCACTTCACCACGGAGGGAGAGGCAGAGCCAAGCGCTGCCTCTGTCCATTCCAGAGAACGTGAGGCACGACGGCTGGCACGAGGACGGACCAGTCAGGACCTTGACACGGAGTATATGAGCGCAGAGGGGTCGGGCTCAGAAACCACTCCCTCCGCACCGTCATCTCCAGCAGCAACAGCGCTAGAAGCAGCAGCACTCGCAGCAGCAGTAGTAGCCTCAGCGCCTGCAAACCAGTTTCGCTTTGCGTTTGACGACGTAGACGAGATGGATCACTATGAGAAGGAGAGCCACTCACTTGACAAGGAAGACGTCAGACTCCAGTACACCGGTAGTAAGAGTGAGGACAGAGCGCTCTTCATCAGGCGTTTCGTGGACATGGTGGCGAAAGTCCAGCGGGCTTTTGAGGCCAGGAAGCGTAGGTACATGAAGTCAGCATCTTACCATGCGCTCAGTCAGCAGCAGAAGGAGGCCTTCGCTGGGTCCAGACCAGACTACAGATCATTGTGGGACAGCATACCATCGTTTCTAGCAGGGGATGACCATTCCACCTCAGTCGCTTATGACTGGTGGTGCGCTGCCTACCTGAAGAATGGCGTCATGGCTTCACACGCTTGCCATGTCCTGAAGGACGTCACCATGAGAGATGCCTACCAGGGATCTGTGCGTTGTGCTCAGCCTCCTTTTCATGAGCTGGCGCCAGGGTCAACCTGGGCAGTTTGTAAGGTGTTCGAGGAGGGTGATGAGGATGGCGAGGCGTCTGATGAGTGGGCAGGCGAGGGAACCTCCACGAGGGGTCTCACGGGGCCAGATGGCACTGAAGATTCTCACTACTCTTGGGCCTTGAGGGCTTTCGTTGCAGAGCTCGAAGCTAAATTCTTGATGAAGGGCACCAAAGAGAAGGAAGATCTCTTGATCGCCAAGCCGCAGACCAACGAGCAGGACGGCCTCGCCTATGTGAAGAGCTGTCGTCGCAGGGAGGCAGCTCTCAACACCGGCAGGAGGGTGGAGGACTCCGTCGTCAGGCAGAACATCGAGGAATGCATGAAGGGCCTGCGCATCAAAGAATACCGAGATCGCGTGTCCGAGCAGCTGCGTGTCAGCCATCCTGCCCCCAACAGGGTTACTTGGGAGGACCTCGAGGTGATTGTGGAGGTGCAGGACAAGCTCAAGAACGATGCAGAGGCTTGGGCCCTCACGCTGCAGCAGGAGCTGGTTCGCAGGCTCAACTGCGTGTACTCCTGCTTCGAGGCCAGACAGATGGGGCTTGACCTGTCTGCGCTGGTATCAGCTATGAGGCGCTCGGGTTCTGCCTCCAAGACTGGGGACAGACGCAGGGACCCCAAGAAGAAGGAGCAGGCACAGCATGGTGGCGACGACGCCAAGAAGCCTGTGAGGGAAGCGAACAATGCCGAGCGTCAGAAACCTTCTTACAGCAAGGTGCCACCACCTGATGCCTCGAAGAAGTTTCAGTGTGACTGGTGCTTCACGCGCCTGCCCCACTCTCCAGAGCGCTGCTACACGGGGTGTCGTGATGCCCGGGTGCCGCCCAACTTCCATAAGGACAGGCAGAACTCCAAGTGGCCAGACGAGGTTAAGAATGCCCAGATGCGCGCCTACAACATCGCACACCGCTTTGATAAGCACAAGATGGGGATCACCACCAAGGAGTGGCTTAAGCTCCCGGAGGCTAAGCAGAAGCAGCCACAGCAGCAGCAGCAGCAGCAGCAAGTGGCTGCCAGTGCCGAGGTTAAGGAGAAGCTCGCCGCAGAATTGTCAGGCCTCCAGGCAGGGTCACCTCCAAAGGATGACGAGATCGCCGATGCACAGGCCCTATCAGAGGCCAGCGATGCGGAGACCGAGTACAACTCCAACTTCACCCAACAGGCTGAATACGAGGAGGATGAGCAGGACTGCCCTGCTGGGGGTGGTTTGGAAGGTGGTCGTGGTGTTGGCATCGATCACGCACCGAGTCTCCAGGCCAGCGCCGCTGTCGCCTTGGGCAACACTCAGCAGATGCGGGGCTTCCAGGTCAAGACGCCGGAGGAGTTCGACAGGGCCGCTCAGGTGCCTAGGGCCGTCCCTCCCGACGTACTCAGCAGGAAGGTCCACCTGTTGGCATCCAATCTTCGCAGCTCCGTGCGTGCCTGCTCGCAGATTGCTGCCATCCTGATATCCCAGAACGCCATCGATCTCCCGAAGGACATCGAGAACCTTTTGGCGCTGGAGGAGCTCATGGGCAAGGATCCGAATGATGCAACCGAACAGCCCACCGAGGTCAATGAACATGAGTTGGAAGACACGCACGCCACAGCGACGCAAGGAGTAAGAAGGGAAGCAGACAGTTCAGGACATCGTGCAACCGAGGAGGTGCCATTGGACGAGATGCCCAACGGGGTGGTCGACAGCGCCGCCGCTCGATGTGCAGCTGCTGCCTACGTGGACGATCTGGGGGTGGTGGACTTCAGTGACCATAGACATGTGCGAGCTGGTACCATCAAGACCTCCGCCTACGACGCACCGAGGGCAAAGATGACGCAGCATCTGACCGACGAGCAGGTGCTGTTGATGGCCCAGGTTCAGCCCATCTGCAAGTTGCAGAATGCCACTCTATATGAGGGGCTTGCGCTGGTGTCATCCGGTGGCGAGCTTATGCTGTACCGGGCAATCCTCATGGACACCGGCGCCAACTGTAACATCATCTCGATCTCTGTTGTGAGGCGGCTGGGTCTCACAATTTATGAAGCCACCACCGGCGCCAAGGTCACCAGATGTGACAACAGTCCCACAAAGTTCACCCATTATTGCTACGTGGACGTCATTTTGGCAGCGGGCACGCTGCACATGACGCTTCACCGGTTGTACGCCTTCGTGACCTTCGAGGCTGAGAACTCCTGGGACCTGTTGATAGGCACTGGGCCGCTGAAGAACTCCCTGATGATTGACATCAAGTTGGGAAGTTGCGTGGCCGTGTCGCATGCACCGAAGGTTTTGGGCCTGGATGCTGAGGTGGTTCTAACTTCCGCTGGTCGACATGACGACACCCAAGCGTCCTCACCAGCCCAGGAGGTTGGACCCGGTGGTATGTTTACAATCGGAGATCTTTGGGCATGAAACGGAGTGCAAATGGCTGGGGTGCCCACCCTTGGGCACGAGGGAGGAGAGATTTGCTGCCTCTGGGGTACGGTCTGAGCACATCCTTGACGGCGAGGAGTCGCTGGTGGGGTCACCGATGCCTTCGTCAGGGCCACCTGCTGCGCCCCCTAGACCCCGAGCCGCCACGCGCGCAGAGGTCGAGGCGGCATCTCGCGTTCACACGTGTTCGCTTGAAGGAGGCCGAAGGAGCTACCTGGCGTCGCTGACGTCCGTCGAGTTGGCAGGGTCAGAGCGCATGCTTGAGCAACTTTACGCAGCGCCGAACCCCTGGGTGGGCGGGCGCACGAAGTGGATTACCGATAGCCAGTCGACCGGGGGTCGTCCACCTCTGGGCGCTGATCTTGACCACAACTGGGCGGACCAGAGACTGTACCTGGACCGGCACCATGTGGCGCGTCTTTGCCGCATCCTGCAGGAGCACCCTGAGGACGTGCCAGCTAGACCTTCCCAGGAGCATGTCTGCGTGGAGTTCATCCGCTGCCTCGAGCAGAAGTGGGTGATGGTGGAACAGCTGTTGCCCCCCAACTGGCTGTATGTGGACCAGAAGTTGGATCACGACGAGGATAATGACTGTTGGGTGCTCAAGGGGAGCTATATGACACACGTGCCATCCCCTGCCAACAAGCAAGACGTCGTCAAGCCCAGGGAGGAAGGCAGAGCGCTCGATAGCCTCAACTCAATCCAGCGACTGCAGCACACGCTCCAGGAGCTGTTTACATACCCCAGCGGTGAGGTCGCTGGCACCCTCATGTGGGACCTGAAGGAGCGTGTCCTCTGTGTACAACCAAGTACAGCCACGCAGCACCTCGAGCTGCTGCGCTGTACGCTGGATCATGCGCGAGTGTACAACAGTGAGGAGTTGCTGGGTGAGCTTCAGCTCCCTCATTGGTACGAGAGCGCTGGTGTTTGGACATACCAGCTGCTCAGGTACCTCCGCCCGGTGGACATAGAGTCCCTCTCGACTGGCGTCCTCCAACAGTATGATCTATATGGCAGCTTGGCGCCACCTCTGGAGCTCATCGTTCTGGGTTCGAGCACCAAGTACTACCCGGTGGGAGATGGTCTTGGGGGAACTGGTAGGGTGTTCTCCCAGAATGCCGCTGCTCAAGAGTACTTGCGCTTGGGGGAGATGAGGAAGATGCTCAAGGCATCCAACACCAGGCGGCAGGGCCAAGAGGCGCTCAATGCAGATGCGCAACGTAGGCCACCACCGCCCAACAACTTGGCCAACTTCAGGCTCACCGAGCGAGCCCCTGCGCAGCCACCTGCTCCTGCCGCGGGAGCAGGACCATCCCGGGCTGTCGCAGGGCCATCTCGCGCCAGGCCGAGCAGCTACTCGCCACCTCGTTCGTCGCAGAGTGCACGACCATCTCAAGCTGTCGCGGGGCCGTCTCAGGCCAGGCCCAGTGGCCATTCGCCATCTCGCTTCGCGCGCATGGCGTACGCTCGCACTCCGTCGCCTTCATCCAGCGACCATGAGACCGAGGATTTGGTGTTGTCAGATCTTGACAGCAGCCCTCCTCATAGGAGATCGCCCTCCGCATCGTCTGCCATGACCAACGCTGGCTCGTGGGCGAACTCTTTCCGTGTTCCGCGTGGCTCCCCGTCAATTTCTTCGGGAGGCCCACCTCCTACGCCTCCGAGTCCGCCGAGGGCGGTTCCTCTGCCTCGGGCTCCTGGGTGGGTGCCTCCATCCCCAACAGAGTCGGATTACGACGCTACACAAATGGCCACAGCATCTGGTCACTCGTTGCGCCAATTCCTGTCCGTGGAGGAGGTGGAAGCCTTGAAGGATCGTCGCAACCTCACTGTCTTCATAATACGGTTTGGCGTGACGGACTATGATCAGTGCAGGCAACGGCGCATCATGTACCAGCTCGGCGTCTGCAACCAGGAGCGGGGTCTCAGGATGCGTAAGCGTCCAGGCATCACCAGCCAAGTCGAGAGGAAGCACAACAAGACCATCGCGTGCGGGGACAAGGGCTGGCGTCTCCCTCTTGGGGGACAGACTAAGTCTTCCGGCCTCCTGGAGGCCATGACTTCAGCCTGGGCTGATTTGTCGCACCGTGACGCGGGGCACAGGTTGCCGGGGGGTCATGCGCGGAACGTCGCGTTCGCGCTGTGCAAGTACGTGGAGATTGGTGCGGCGCATGTGCTGCGCTGCATGGCGCATCCGGGTGCCACGCCCGTGTACTACAT
Organism: Cymbomonas tetramitiformis; assembly: GCA_001247695.2. Lineage (NCBI taxonomy): Eukaryota > Viridiplantae > Chlorophyta > Pyramimonadophyceae > Pyramimonadales > Pyramimonadaceae > Cymbomonas > Cymbomonas tetramitiformis. The sequence goes on along the minus strand of LGRX02025814.1, from coordinate 5,340 downwards.
CTTCTTGGAGGACGAGCGGTGTCTTCCTCGGCACGCTGAGTTCACGAATGAGTACTTCGAGCGAGACGACCGGAAGTTCACTTCCTTGCAATGGGGGACCAGGCATTCGGCCGCGCCATGGTTGATGCCAGCCCTGGGGGCCTTGGAGGCGCTGCGTCTTCCGCCGCCGCCGCCGCCACCGCCCGCCCGTCAGGCTCACGTGGCCGAGCGACCCGAGCACATGGATGCGGCTTCACGGAGGAATGTGCACGAGATTCGAGACCCCCCTGCTCGTAGACAGTCAGGCGCAGGCGGCGCTGCACGCGCATCTGCCCCTGCTGTAGATCGCCATGGGGCCGCTACCCACGTCGTTCATGCACCAAGGGATTCCAGGATACCAGCCGGTCTCACGTCGCGGTGTCCTCCTTCTCCGGCTTCGATATGCAGCGCAGAGACGCAGGCGTTTCAACGCTACACGGACGAACAGCGTGAGGCGCAGAGGCAGGCGCATTTTCAGCAGGGCTCCCCGGACGCAGCGGGCGGGTGGCCCTGGTGAATGACCAACGCTGTGGCCGTGGGCCGCCTGCACGGGCGGTCCACTTACGGCCAGGTGTCCTGCGAGCGTGTATCACGTTTGCAGGCAGTGCAGTGGTTTGGTGGTGGTTGGGACGCGGTCCCGTTCCCGTGGTCGCCATATGGGCGATGTGCAGCCTGGCACCTGTCGTGGTGCCCCTTTCAAGTTTGGTGGAGGCGTTTCGTACCCTCGCTTTTGCACCAGCTGCCCGTATGGTGGTCGACTGCTCGACGTTGCCCCCTTCGTGCATCTTATGACATCTGGGTCTTATGGGCTCTAGCCTGCGTTTGGTACGTTGGGCTCCTCATCTTGCGCGTCACAGGCGTCTATGCTGGCGTGCACCGCGTGCGTGCAGGGGATTGGGTGGTGATGCCCCTTCGGATGGTGGTCATTCCCTTGGCGTGCTGGTCACAGTGTGTAATTGTCCTCCTCTTCATGGTCCTCGCCTGGCTTTGGGTTTGTGCCGACATCTACGCTGGAGACGTGGCATGCCACGGCTCCGGTCCCTTGCGTTGCCCGCTTGACGCCGGTCACATTCAACGTGGCCGTGGATGGACCGTTCCGACCCTGCGCTGGTCACAAGTCTTCTTGTTGGGCCGTGTGCACTTGCCCGCTTTGCCCGCCAGGTTGGACAAGCCTCGCTTCGCGGCGCGCTGGGCGCAACTACGACGCAATCTTCGCCTTCATCGCGTCGCACAAGCCGCCTACATGGCGCTTGTCCTTGCGGTCGTGATCTTTACTGCTGCTGGTGGGAGTACAACTCGCTTAGCGCACGGGGGGTGGAGAGTCATGGCGTGCTTCTTCGCTTCGCACTCGCCGGCAGCTGCAGCGCATTTCAACTGAATTTTGCGATTTTTTCTGCTTTTGTGCGGAATCTTGTGGGTCGCTGGCAAGATGACAGAGTGTGCGCCGCCTACTTATGGTGTCACATCACCCACACACAGCGCCTGGGGTTCGTCCCCCTGCACTTCTTGGGAGGCTCAGCAATCCTCAAGGCAATGGGAGCCTGGCTGGGTGGCCAACGTCGCGGAGCAGGATGAGGTCTTGCCGTACACCGTGCTGGACGAGCTTCAACCTTTGGGCGACACGACAGTGACCAAGGACGAGGCAGCGTGGCTCGACACTGAGCTCAATGCCACGTTTGGAGGACATCCTGACTTCAAGGAGGAACACTGGGAGGAAATGCGGAATGTTCTTCGCAGGTGCAAGACCACCTTTGTCAACAGCCCTCACGATCTGAAAGGCTACAAGGGTAAAGCGGAGCACAACACGTTCTCCATCCCTTTCGTAGACGAATCCAAGGCCGCCTACCAGAGACCTAGGAAGTACAGTCCGGGCGAGCAGGAAATCATCGATATTCATTGCAAGGAACTTTTGGAGTATGGCTTTATAGAGCCAGCAGCCAAGCATTGCAGGCATGCGAGCAACGTGGTCGTAGCTGGCAAGAAGGATCACGAGACCGGCCTGTGGACTCAGACGAGGTTCTGCGTGGACCTCAGGGGTGTCAATCGACACTCCCTCAAAGACAACACGCTGCCGCACCGACCAGAGGAGCTCTACCAGAAGGTGGCCAAGGCCAAGTTCAAGACCACTCTGGATGCCACCAAAGCTTTCCACCAGATTCCCATGGCTACGGAAGAGGACAGGAGCAAGACGGCGTTTTGGTGGAAGAATCAGCTGTACCAATACACCTCGATGCCTTTTGGTGCAGCTGGAGCTACTTCTGCGTTCGTAAGAATCATGGACTACGAGTTACGACACTTGCAGCATTGCACGGTGGCGTACGTCGATGACGTAGTGGTCTATACGGATTCCACGCCTGAGCAGCATTTGAAGGACGTTGAGGACGTACTTCGCACCTTGGGGGATGCCGGCATCCGTTTGCATGCAGGCAAGAGTACCTTTGGTGCAGCCACGGTGGACTTTCTGGGCTATCGCATTGGTCACAACTCCATTGGCGCGCAAGAAGCCAAATGCAAGGCTATACAAGAGCTTCCAAGCCCTCAGGACAAGACTGGGCTCCGCTCAATCTTGGGCATGATGAACTACTATAAGGGCCTGGTGGGTGAGCCAGGGGGGCCAAACTACTCTGAGATGGCCCGCCCTCTCAACGACCTGCTCAAGAAGGAGGTCACTGACATCAAGGCAGCCTGGGGGAAGGAGCAAGATCAAGCACTCCAAGAACTTAAGGATGCTCTCTGTTCTGGGAGGTGCCTGAGGCCCATCGACTACGACAGACCTCTCATATTGTACACTGATTGGAGCACCTATGGCATTGGCGCAGTGCTGGGCCAGAAGGACGATGAGGGGAAGGAATACATTTGCATGGCAATCAGCCGATCTCTGAGTAAAACGGAAAGACAGTACGCCAGCTTCAAAGGGGAGATGCTCGCAGTGGTATGGGCAGTACGCACACTGAGGCAGTACTTGCATGGAGTTCACTTCACGTTGGTGACCGACCACTCACCGCTCACCACCCTGATGGAGAAGGCCGATCTCCAAGGGCAACATCTACGCTGGGCAATCAGCTTGCAGGAGTTCGACTTCACGGTGCAGTACCGTCCAGGAGCCAAGAACAGCAACGCTGACGTGCCGTCTCGCTACCCACTGCCGTCCACGACAGATGAGACTGGAGCAAGGCATGAGAGGGAGAAGGTGACTGCGTTTCACGCAGGCGTGGGGGAAGTTCACACGAAGGACTTCTGTGACCACTTGTGCTTTATGTTGGCTGGGGATGCTTCCCCAGGGGAAGAGGCCACGCCAGAGGTGCAGGTTGCCAACTACTGCAGGATGGCTGCCTTGGAGCAGCTGGGTACAGGACCAGTGCATCGTCTGTTCGATTTGCACTACCACGAGGAATTAGAATGCAATCATGGGGACATGTTCGACACTGACTTGCCCGAGCTGGTAACCGACTCTGGGAGACTAGCCAGAGCAGCTTGGAAGGCGCTGAGCCTGGTTAGGCCAACGCGAGGCACGCATGGCGAGGGAAGCCCTGCTGTGTACAGCAATGAGTACTTTGAAGGTGAGCGCATCCTGAAGCCCGAGAAGGTCGACACCAGGGTGCTGGGCAGCCGATTCTTCTCGCAAGCTCGGCAGGAAGGCGTGGTGTGCTACGAGCCATGTGGAGGCCTATGTGCTGGGCTAGAAATGTTGCTCCGCAGTGGGATGAAGGTGGATCGCTACCTGTATCAGGACATATCCCCGAGCAGTCAGATAGTTGCCAGAGCCAGGTGTACGGCATTGCTGAGACGATACCCTGACCTCATCTCGCCCCATGCAATAGAGCTTGGGGCTTTACCCCAAGATCTGCGCGAGACCACCAGCGCCGACTTCATACGAGCGGGAGCTCTTCAAGGACGCCAGTGGGTCATGGTATGTGGGTTCCCATGTCAGGATCTCTCCCCTGCTGGAACACTCACGGGCCTGGATGGCAGGCACAGCAAATTATTTTATGAAGTGGTCAGGCTTCTGTCCACACTCCAGCAGCTGCAGCGGCAGAGGCCTCCAGGCTATATCCTGGAAAACGTTTCTCCATTGTCACACAGACCTGGAACCAAGATCAGGGACGAGGTGTTCCCGTACATTGCCAGCGTCATTGGTAGACCAGTGTCCTTTGATGCAGCACAAGCAGGCGCTTACGCACATCGATTGCGAGCGTATTGGAGCAACTTGTTCCAGAGCCACCAGTTTCGCTCCGTCATGAGCAAGGTGGTGAGACCAGAAGGACGAATTGTATCGTCAATCATATGCAAGGGCTGGCATCCCAGGCCAGTGATAAGGACAGACCGCGCGCCTCACTACGTGGTGAACGTGGTGGGAGAACCATTGAGGGCATTACCCACCATCATGGCGACGCAAGGGTCAAGAGCGTTCAGAAGAGCGAGGATGGGCACCGTGGTGCGCAACCAGGACGGCGAAGACGCCGAAGAAGAATCTCGAGAAGTGAACCTCGAAGAGAAGACGCGAGCCATGGGCTACAGCGCAAGTGAGCTACGCATGGCCGATGGCCTAAGCGACGTAGAATTGGCGAGCATTCTGGGCCTGGCCATGGATCGCAGAGCAATGGAGCTGCTGATGGCAGTCGCAGAAGCAAGCAGGAAGGGGCTTCCTCACAGCAAGGAATCCCCAGAGGCGGAGAATTCCCCAGGACAGCCCATCGCTGTAGACAACAACTGGGCAGCCCACGAGAGGTCGGACCTTCAGCAGAGGCAAGCTTTGCTGGCGGAATGGGTTGAGAATTCGAACGCATATACCCGGCAGGTGGCGAAGACTATGACCCATCGCGACTGGGAGGAGAAGCTGCGGATAATGTGCTCGCAAGGGCAGAAAGGCGCAGAAGGAATTGGAGCCCAGCGACAGAAGGCTGGAACCAAGAAGAAGAAGAAGAACGAGTGGCAGCTCTACACCATGGCGCAGTATCGTCAGAGGCATGAGAACCACTTCGTGAAGGAGGGCGCGACCCCAGCAGCGCACGTGGATGTGCCTGCCTGGAGTCCGCCTGCCAGAGAGTCAGAGATGAGGCTCCCCAGGTTGACGTGTACCACCAGGTTCGAGGACCTGATGGCCAGCGTGGCTGAGCAGCAGGTAGATCGTGACAAGCATCGAGATGTACACGATGATGCATGGTGCCTCAGATGGTTGAAGTCCAATGGTAGAGTGAGGTTGCCCGAAGAGGAAGTTCGTCGAGTAAGGAGGCGAGCAGCACGACATCGATGGGACGAGGCCACGGACGAGATCTACATGGTCACTATGTCGGGCAAGGAGGTGAGAATACCTAAGCCTGC
>LGRX02025813.1:0-41176 GCA_001247695.2 Cymbomonas tetramitiformis | reverse complement strand
GACCAGGGGGATGCGGGTCACTACGGGGGTGGCTCTCCGCGGAAGTCCCTTGGCCAGTGGCTGTGGACTTATGGCTGGCCGCACCGGGTGATCTCTGCCGCGGGCGGCTGGTACACGTCCAAGGTGGCAATGCACCTCTATTTCACTCCACACAGGTTTACTATCCTGCAGGCGTTGCAGCAGTCGGGTGGTGAGGCTGGGGGGGGGTGATGACTGTGTCACATTTCAGATGCGACCCCGGCAGGCCCTTCGCCTGAGCTGCAGTACTTGACCTACATGGAGCAGGTCACGGGCATACCGGCTGCAATCCTGTCCAGCACTTTGGGCTCGGTTGTCACCAAACATTTGTGTACCGCTGCCGCGACATGCATGACTCAACTGCAGTGGCTCTTTCTAAAAGCATGGAGAATGTAAGAGGGCTGCGGCCCGCGCGGATCAAGGTGCCAGTCAAAGCAGCTGTGCACCTTCCTGGCAGGTCCACACCATCGGCACCCAGACTGGGCTTGCGGCAAGGCGGATGCTCGGTGTGCCTATGCTTACTACATTGTTGTGCGCCGCGACGCAGTGCTTGAGGCCATCACGAGCCTATCAGAGGGGGCGCTTCCGGCCCTGCTGCCAGGGGCGGGCAGGGGGGGGCTGCCCGAGCACTCCGTGATGCTGCCTGCCCTGCTGCATGGGATGCGATTGGCACAGGCTTCGTGGGCCAGCAGTGCAGCCTGCTTAGGAATATATCTGCGGCAGCTTGGGCCCACATGCATCAGCTCCTCCCGACCATGACGAGAGCACCCTGCCGAAGGCTCGGTCCTTCCAGGCGGCCATGCACGAGTTGGCGGTGGCGATGGGGGGCATTTCAGAGGCGAGGCGGACGGATGTGCAGCCTCCGCCGCATACGCCAGCGGATCGTGTGAAGAGGCTGAGCCACTACTACAGCAGCTGACAAGCACATCTGATCTCTGCTGCTGTGTTTCACTCCGTGGATAGGCTCCGGCTGCCTGGCAGCGTGGGGGTGTTTCGGCCGCCTCGGCTCCATTCAGTGACCTGCTGGAGCATACTATTGGGCCAGGCCTCCTCAAAGGTGGGGGCGTCTTGCTGGCCCCGGCCTTGGAGCTCAGCTCTGCCCAGTACCGGGGCAGGCAGCTCAAGGAAATATACCAGCTGTGGGCAGCACTGCGAGGTGCCCGCCGGAGGGGGGAGACGCTCTTATAGCAACCCATGCCCATGGCAGTTGTCAGAATGCACACACCCACTGGCCATCTCGTGCAGGCACCAGCCCACTCCCAAGGCTGGCACCAGCCCACTCATGCTGCTCGCATCAGCCCGCTCCCGCCGCCGCCCTGCTCCGCGCTGCCAGCCTCAGCCCGCACGCGCTTCTGCCTGCGCACAGCACACCTCAACACCGCGCACCGCACACCTTCTGCCGTGCCCCACCGCACTGCGCCCGCCGCACTGCAATATACGCCATCGGGTACTTACAGCCCATTCATCCTCGTGAGCTCTCCCAGCTCCGTCGGCACCGTGCCCGTCAAGCTGTTACCAAAAAGGTACCTGCAAAGGCCCCGCCCAAGCACCCCAAGTGTTTCAGACCCGCGGCGCGCACCCCACCCGCGCATCTCGCTCCCTCACTCACCGCGCTCCCCCGCCCAGTCCCCTGCCGAGCAATGCGGCGCGTGCCTCCGATGACCGCATGTGACGCAGTGTCTCGTCATGCAGTTGCGCACGGCTTCGTTCCCTGCGCACCCATGCGTCATCATGTGTGCCGGCGGACGGATGTGCAGCCGCCGCCGCATACGCCAGAAGCGGATCGTGTGAAGAGGCTGAGCCACTGCTACAGCAGCTCACAAGCGCATCTCATCTGTGCTGCTGTGTTTCACTCCGTGGATAGGCTCCGGCTGCCTGGCAGCGTGGGGGTGTCTCGGCCGCCTCAGCTCCATTCAGGACGGATGGCACACCTAATCGTGGACAACGAGATCCAACTAGGCTGGCCCCCAGCACGCTGACACCGTGGTGCGTATGCCCGTCGGGGCAACCTGTGGGAACCGTCAGTGCTGCAGGCTCTTTTGGCGATGGTCTCGCAGGTTTCTGAGGGTTCTGACTCCATTGCTCTGATTGGCATCGAGGCTTGTTCAATACCAGCGATTGTCGAGGAGATTCTTTCGTATGCTTACGGAATGCGCATGCGCCAACTGCGCGGTACCGAAAACAGATGTCCCAGTCGTGAGCTTCTGGATTTTGCGGTGAAGCCGAGTGCTTTGCGCAGTTCACTACGGAGCTGGGTTCCAGTGCTTATGGGACACGCGGCCAGAAAATACGCCGTATCAACAAAGCCTCTGCCCATATGCTCTACCGTACCCACGAGCGATTGCGCCAGAATAACTGTTTTTTCCAGAGCAATCTTTCTTACCGCCAAGCGATTTCTAACGAAGGTTCAGTGCCGAGTTTTGTTCGCTGCCGCGTTTGTACAGCCGTGATAAATAAAGGTTCCTTGGGCGAGTTCTTTGATGTGGACAACTACGCTTTCGTCCGTGGTGATACGAGCCGCCTTATGTGCACGGATGGCTTTCTGCCGTTCCCCGAACTTTTCATGACGTACCCCTCCGCGCGCCAGCAGCGGGAGGATGTTTCCTTTCTGGTGGTTCTGCCCTTTCATATCACACGGGAGAGTCACCAGGACCGCTTGCTGGAAACCTACAAGAGTTTCACGGGGCCCGTGCTGACCCGAGGGGTGTCCGGTGCCGGAGGGCACCCAGCTCTTTGACCCCTACACGGACAGTGCTCAGGTGGTTAAAAGGCAGCTCCTTACACTTGGGCTCAGGCTATACTCTGATGCCCCACTCGCTTCTGGTATCATGACACTGCAGACGGCCTTTATGCCCCAGGCGTCCGCTATACGGCGGCCCTGTATGACTGATTCCAGCCCGGTGAGGAGTCCCTTCGGTAGGCTTGCCAGGCGGGGCACCGGATGCACTTTTGTCTCCAAGCCAGCTCGGTTTAAGCGGGACAATCATGCTACCTTCTATGGGCACGCCGACAATTCGGAGGATGACCTTATCCGGTCGGCAGACCGAGGTGCCCTGGAGGGGCCTCTGGAGCCGGTGTAGGCTTTGCAGCGACCCAGCTGCCTCCAGGGTGGATGAGACCTTAAGGATGCTTTCTGGAACAACCCCAGATGGCAGCCCCATTGTGACTACACGGGGGTGCAGTTCCCTGTGTCGACGTCCTTCTATCCTGCCCGGTACGATCGGTTTGGCTTCTCGGACGCCCCGAAGCACCAGGGTGACATGGCCCAGGTCTTCAAGCCGGTGCTGAATGGTACCGCGCACGCCGATGACGGTCGCTCAGAGTGCACGGGAATCTTCGTGGACGATGGCCACAGGGTGTATGACCGTGACCTGGGTAAGGCCGAGAGTGCCCGGCGCGCCTTAGCGGAGATCGACCAGTTGGCCGAGCTTGGGGTGCGGGCCTCGTACCCCCAAGACATTCATGCCGGCATTGGTAGAGGAGTATGTGGGCCGGGAGATCCACTCAGACAGCCAGACAGTGACCTTGTCCGAGGACCGGGCTGGAAGGTACAACGCTGCTCTGTGCAAGCTGCTTCGGAAGTATCCACCGGGCGCTCAAGTGCTGAGGCGTGAGCTGGCCGGTGTGGTCGACAAGCTCCAGTTCGTGGCGCCTCTTATTGTTGGCGGGCAGAATATGTTGGCTCCTGCGTATGCTGCATGGGACGCCTTTGTGAATCCCCTGGTGGCTTCGCGCAACTGCACTACTGTGTCTTTGATCCACAAGCAGGGCACCATGTCTTCGGGCCTTTGGGACTTCGTTCACTTTCCGTCCTTGTAGTATGTGGTCCGTGAGGGGCTGCCTTCCGGCTCCCTGCTGTGCTGTGCTCCTAACTAAGGGGGCTGCGGGCTGGTATGCCGCCCCGTACACCGGCTTTGGCCGGGCCTATCAGAAGGCCTATACCCGGGTGTTCCCCGACCAGGGGGATGCGGGTCACTACGGGGGTGGCTCTCCGCGGAAGTCCCTTGGCCAGTGGCTGTGGACTTATGGCTGGCCGCACCGGGTGATCTCTGCCGCGGGCGGCTGGTACACTTCCAAGGTGGCAATGCACCTCTATTTCACTCCACACAGGTTCACTATCCTGCAGGCGTTGCAGCAGTCGGGTAGTGAGGCTGGGGGGGGGTGATGACTGTGTCACATTTCAGATGCGACCCCGGCAGGCCCTTCGCCTGAGCTGCAGTACTTGACCTACATGGAGCAGGTCACGGGCATCCCGGCTGCAATCCTGTCCAGCACTTTGGGCTCGGTTGTCACCAAACATTTGTGTACCGCTGCGGCGACATGCATGAATCAACTGCAGTGGCTCTTTCTAAAAGCATGGAGAATGTAAGCGGGCTGCGGGCCGCGCGGATCAAGGTGCCAGTCAAAGCAGCTGTGCACCTTCCTGGCAGGTCCACACCATCGGCACCCAGACTGGGCTTGCGGCAAGGCGGATGCTCGGTGTGCCTATGCTTACGACATTGTTGTGCGCCGCGACGCAGTGCTTGAGGCCATCACGAGCCTATCAGAGGGGGCGCTTCCGGCCCTGCTGCCAGGGGCGGGCAGGGGGGGGGCTGCCCGAGCACTCCGTGATGCTGCCTGCCCTGCTGCATGGGATGCGATTGGCACAGGCTTCGTGGGCCAGCAGTGCAGCCTGCTTAGGAATATATCTGCGGCAGCTTGGGCCCACATGCATCAGCTCCTCCCGACCATGACGAGAGCACCCTGCCGAAGGCTCGGTCCTTCCAGGCGGCCATGCACGAGTTGGCGGTGGCGATGGGGGGCATTTCAGAGGCGAGGCGGACGGATGTGCAGCCTCCGTCGCATACGCCAGCGGATCGTGTGAAGAGGCTGAGCCACTACTACAGCAGCTCACAAGCGCATCTGATCTCTGCTGCTGTGTTTCACTCCGTGGATAGGCTCCGGCTGCCTGGCAGCGTGGGGGTGTTTCGGCCGCCTCGGCTCCATTCAGTGACCTGCTGGAGCATACTATTGGGCCAGGCCTCCTCAAAGGTGGGGGCGTCTTGCTGGCCCCGGCCTTGGAGCTCAGCTCTGCCCAGTACCGGGGCAGGCAGCTCGAGGAAATATACCAGCTGTGGGCAGCACTGCAAGGTGCCCGCCGGAGGGGGGAGACGCTCTTATAGCAACCCATGCCCATGGCAGTTGTCAGAATGCACACACCCACTGGCCATGTCGTGCCGGCACCAGCCCACTCCCAAGGCTGGCACCAGCCCACTCATGCTGCTCGCATCAGCCCGCTCCCGCCGCCGCCCTGCTCCGCGCTGCCAGCCTCAGCCCGCACGCGCTTCTGCCTGCGCACAGCACACCTCAACACCGCGCACCGCACACCTTCTGCCTCTGCCTCTGCCGTGCCCCACCGCACTGCGCCCGCCGCACTGCAATATACGCCATCGGGTACTTACAGCGTAATCATCCTCGTGAGCTCTCCCAGCTCCGTCGGCACCGTGCCCGTCAAGCTGTTAGAGTAAAGGTACCTGCAAAGGCCCCGCCCAAGCACCCCAAGTGTTTCAGACCCGCGGCGCGCACCCCACCCGCGCATCTCGCTCCCTCACTCACCGCGCTCCCCCGCCCAGTCCCCTGCCGAGCAATGCGGCGCGTGCCTCCGATGACCGCATGTGACGCAGTGTCTCGTCATGCAGTTGCGCACGGCTTCGTTCCCTGCGCACCCATGCGTCATCATGTGTGCCGGCGGACGGATGTGCAGCCGCCGCCGCATACGCCAGAAGCGGATCGTGTGAAGAGGCTGAGCCACTGCTACAGCAGCTCACAAGCGCATCTCATCTGTGCTGCTGTGTTTCACTCCGTGGATAGGCTCCGGCTGCCTGGCAGCGTGGGGGTGTCTCGGCCGCCTCAGCTCCATTCAGGACGGATGGCACACCTAATCGTGGACAACGAGATCCAACTAGGCTGGCCCCCAGCACGCTGACACCGTGGTGCGTATGCCCGTCGGGGCAACCTGTGGGAACCGTCAGTGCTGCAGGCTCTTTTGGCGATGGTCTCGCAGGTTTCTGAGGGTTCTGACTCCATTGCTCTGATTGACATCGAGGCTTGTTCAATACCAGCGATTGTCGAGGAGATTCTTTCGTATGCTTACGGAATGCGCATGCGCCAACTGCGCGGTACCGAAAACAGATGTCCCAGTCGTGAGCTTCTGGATTTTGCGGTGAAGCCGAGTGCTTTGCGCAGTTCACTACGGAGCTGGGTTCCAGTGCTTATGGGACACGCGGCCAGAAAATACGCCGTATCAACAAAGCCTCTGCCCATATGCTCTACCGTACCCACGAGCGATTGCGCCAGAATAACTGTTTTTCCCAGAGCAATCTTCCTTACCGCCAAGCGATTTCTAACGAAGGTTCAGTGCCGAGTTTTGTTCGCTGCCGCGTTTGTACAGCCGTGATAAATAAAAGGTTCCTTGGGCGAGTTCTTTGATGTGGACAACTACACTTTCGACCGCGGTGATACGAGCCGCCTTATGTGCACGGATGGCTTTCTGCCGTTCCCCGAACTTTTCATGACGTACCCCTCCGCGCGCCAGCAGCGGGAGGATGTTTCCTTTCTGGTGGTTCTGCCCTTTCATATCACACGGGAGAGTCACCAGGACCGCTTGCTGGAAACCTACAAGAGTTTCACGGGGCCCGTGCTGACCCGAGGGGTGTCCGGTGCCGGAGGGCACCCAGCTCTTTGACCCCTACACGGACAGTGCTCAGGTGGTTAAAAGGCAGCTCCTTACACTTGGGCTCAGGCTATACTCTGATGCCCCACTCGCTTCTGGTATCATGACACTGCAGACGGCCTTTATGCCCCAGGCGTCCGCTATACGGCGGCCCTGTATGACTGATTCCAGCCCGGTGAGGAGTCCCTTCGGTAGGCTTGCCAGGCGGGGCACCGGATGCACTTTTGTCTCCAAGCCAGCTCGGTTTAAGCGGGACAATCATGCTACCTTCTATGGGCACGCCGACAATTCGGAGGATGACCTTATCCGGTCGGCAGACCGAGGTGCCCTGGAGGGGCCTCTGGAGCCGGTGTAGGCTTTGCAGCGACCCAGCTGCCTCCAGGGCGGATGAGACCTTAAGGATGCTTTCTGGAACAACCCCAGATGGCAGCCCCATTGTGACTACACGGGGGTGCAGTTCCCTGTGTCGACGTCCTTCTATCCTGCCCGGTACGATCGGCTTGGCTTCTCGGACGCCCCGAAGCACCAGGGTGACATGGCCCAGGTCTTCAAGCCGGTGCTGAATGGTACCGCGCACGCCGATGACGGTCGCTCAGAGTGCACGGGAATCTTCGTGGACGATGGCCACAGGGTGTATGACCGTGACCTGGGTAAGGCCGAAAGTGCCCGGCGCGCCTTAGCGGAGATCGACCAGTTGGCCGAGCTTGGGGTGCAGGCCTCGTACCCCCAAGACATTCATGCCGGCATTGGTAGAGGAGTATGTGGGCCGGGAGATCCACTCAGACAGCCAGACAGTGACCTTGTCCGAGGACCGGGCTGGAAGGTACAACGCTGCTCTGTGCAAGCTGCTTCGGAAGTATCCACCGGGCGCTCAAGTGCTGAGGCGTGAGCTGGCCGTTGTGGTCGACAAGCTCCAGTTCGTGGCGCCTCTTATTGTTGGCGGGCAGAATATGTTGGCTCCTGCGTATGCTGCATGGGACGCCTTTGTGAATCCCCTGGTGGCTTCGCGCAATTGCACTACTGTGTCTTTGATCCACAAGCAGGGCACCATGTCTTCGGGCCTTTGGGACTTCGTTCACTTTCCGTCCTTGTAGTATGTGGTCCGTGAGGGGCTGCCTTCCGGCTCCCTGCTGTGCTGTGCTCCTAACTAAGGGGGCTGCGGGCTGGTATGCCGCCCCGTACACCGGCTTTGGCCGGGCCTATCAGAAGGCCTTTACCCGGGTGTTCCCCGACCAGGGGGATGCGGGTCACTACGGGGGTGGCTCTCCGCGGAAGTCCCTTGGCCAGTGGCTGTGGACTTATGGCTGGCCGCACCGGGTGATCTCTGCCGCGGGCGGCTGGTACACGTCCAAGGTGGCAATGCACCTCTATTTCACTCCACACAGGTTCACTATCCTGCAGGCGTTGCAGCAGTCGGGTGGTGAGGCTGGGGGGGGGTGATGACTGTGTCACATTTCAGATGCGACCCCGGCAGGCCCTTCGCCTGAGCTGCAGTACTTGACCTACATGGAGCAGGTCATGGGCATCCCGGCTGCAATCCTGTCCAGCACTTTGGGCTCGGTTGTCACCAAACATTTGTGTACCGCTGCGGCGACATGCATGAATCAACTGCAGTGACTCTTTCTAAAAGCATGGAGAATGTAAGCGGGCTGCGGGCCGCGCGGATCAAGGTGCCAGTCAAAGCAGCTGTGCACCTTCCTGCGGCACCCAGACTGGGCTTGCGTCAAGGCGGATGCTCGGTGTGCCTATGCTTACTACATTGTTGTGCGCCGCGACGCAGTGCTTGAGGCCATCACGAGCCTATCAGAGGGGGCGCTTCCGGCCCTGCTGCCAGGGGCGGGCAGGGGGGGGGCTGCCCGAGCACTCCGTGATGCTGCCTGCCCTGCTGCATGGGATGCGATTGGCACAGGCTTCGTGGGCCAGCAGTGCAGCCTGCTTAGGAATATATCTGCGGCAGCTTGGGCCCACATGCATCAGCTCCTCCCGCCCATGACGAGAGCACCCTGCCGAAGGCTCGGTCCTTCCAGGCGGCCATGCACGAGTTGGCGGTGGCGATGGGGGGCATTTCAGAGGCGAGGCGGACGGATGTGCAGCCTCCGCCGCATACGCCAGAAGCGGATCGTGTGAAGAGGCTGAGCCATTGCTACAGCAGCTCACAAACACATCTGTGCTGCTGTGTTTCACTCCATGGATAGGCTCCGGCTGCCTGGCAGCGTGGGGGTGTTTCGGCCGCCTCGGCTCCATTCAGTGACCTGCTGGAGCATACTATTGGGCCAGGCCTCCTCAAAGGTGGGGGCGTCTTGCTGGCCCCGGCCTTGGAGCTCAGCTCTGCCCAGTACCGGGGCAGGCAGCTCAAGGAAATATACCAGCTGTGGGCAGCACTGCAAGGTGCCCGCCGGAGGGGGGAGACGCTCTTATAGCAACCCATGCCCATGGCAGTTGTCAGAATGCACACACCCACTGGCCATGTCGTGCCGGCACCAGCCCACTCCCAAGGCCGGCACCAGCCCACTCATGCTGCTCGCACTAGCCCCCTCCCGCCGCCGCTCTGCTCCGCGCTGCCAGCCTCGGCCCGCGCTTCTGCCTGTGCACCGCACACCTCACCGCTACGATGCGCTACCGCCCTCCTGGGCGCCCTCTGCCTCTGCCGTGCCCCACCGCACTGCGCCCGCCGCACTGCAATATACGCCATCGGGTACTTACAGCCAAGTCATCCTCGTGAGCTCTCCCAGCTCCGTCGGCATCGTGCCCGTCAAGCTGTTAGCGTGAAGGTACCTGCAAAGGCCCCGCCCAAGCACCCCAAGTGTTTCAGACCCGCGGCGCGCACCCCACCCGCGCATCTCGTCCCCTCACTCACCGCGCTCCCCCGCCCAGTCCCCTGCCGAGCAATGCGGCGCGTGCCTCCAATGACCGCATGTGACGCAGTGTCTCGTCATGCAGTTGCGCACGGCTTCGTTCCCTGCGCACCCATGCGCCATCATGTGTGCCGGCGGACGGATGTGCAGCCGCCGCCGCATACGCCAGAAGCGGATCGTGTGAAGAGGCTGAGCCACTGCTACAGCAGCTCACAAGCGCATCTCATCTGTGCTGCTGTGTTTCACTCCGTGGATAGGCTCCGGCTGCCTGGCAGCGTGGGGGTGTCTCGGCCGCCTCAGCTCCATTCAGGACGGATGGCACACCTAATCGTGGACAACGAGATCCAACTAGGCTGGCCCCCAGCACGCTGACACCGTGGTGCGTATGCCCGTCGGGGCAACCTGTGGGAACCGTCAGTGCTGCAGGCTCTTTTGGCGATGGTCTTGCAGGTTTCTGAGGGTTCTGACTCCATTGCTCTGATTGGCATCGAGGCTTGTTCAATACCAGCGATTGTCGAGGAGATTCTTTCGTATGCTTACGGAATGCGCATGCGCCAACTGCGCGGTACCGAAAACAGATGTCCCAGTCGTGAGCTTCTGGATTTTGCGGTGAAGCCGAGTGCTTTGCGCTGTTCACTATGGAGCTGGGTTCCAGTGCTTATGGGACACGCGGCCAGAAAATACGCCGTATCAACAAAGCCTCTGCCCAGATGCTCTACCGTACCCACGAGCGATTGCGCCAGAATAACTGTTTTTCCCAGACCAACCTTCCTGATCGCCAAGCGATTTCTAACGAAGGTTCAGTGCCGAGTTTTGTTCGCTGCCGCGTTTGTACGGCCGTGATAAATAAAGGTTCCTTGGGCGAGTTCTTTGACGTGGACAACTACGCTTTCGTCCGCGGTGATACGAGCCGCCTTATGTGCACGGATGGCTTTCTGCCGTTCCCCGAACTTTTCATGACGTACCCTCCGCGCGCCAGCAGCGGGAGGATGTTTCCGTTCTGGTGGTTCTGCCCTTTCATATCACACGGGAGAGTCACCAGGACCGCTTGCTGGAAACCTACAGGAGTTTCACGGGGCCCGTGCTGACCCGAGGGGTGTCCGGTGCCGGAGGGCACCCAGCTCTTTGACCCCTACACGGACAGTGCTCAGGTGGTTAAAAGGCGGCTACTTACACTTGGGCTCAGGCTATACTCTGATGCCCCACTCGCTTCTGGTATCATGACACTGCAGACGGCCTTTATGCCCCAGGCGTCCGCTATACGGCGGCCCTGTATGACTGATTCCAGCCCGGTGAGGAGTCCCTTCGGTAGGCTTGCCAGGCGGGGCACCGGATGCACTTTTGTCTCCAAGCCAGCTCGGTTTAAGCGGGACAATCATGCTACCTTCTATGGGCACGCCGACAATTCGGAGGATGACCTTATCCGGTCGGCAGACCGAGGTGCCCTGGAGGGGCCTCTGGAGCCGGTGTAGGCTTTGCAGCGACCCAGCTGCCTCCAGGGCGGATGAGACCTTAAGGATGCTTTCTGGAACAACCCCAGATGGCAGCCCCATTGTGACTACACGGGGGTGCAGTTCCCTGTGTCGACGTCCTTCTATCCTGCCCGGTACGATCGGCTTGGCTTCTCGGACGCCCCGAAACACCAGGGTGGCATGGCCCGAGTCTTCAAGCCGGTGCTGAATGGTACCGCGCACGCCGATGACGGTCGCTCAGAGTGCACGGGAATCTTCGTGGACGATGGCCACAGGGTGTATGACTGTGACCTGGGTAAGGCCGAGAGTGACCGGCGCGCCTTAGCGGAGATCGACCAGTTGGCCGAGCTTGGGGTGCAGGCCTCATACCCCCAAGACATTCATGCCGGCATTGGTAGAGGAGTATGTGGGCCGGGAGATCCACTCAGACAGCCAGACGGTGACCTTGTCCGAGGACCGGGCTGGGAGGTACAACGCTGCTCTGTGCAAGCATTTCAGATGCGACCCCGGCAGGCCCTTCGCCTGAGCTGCAGTACTTGACCTACATGAAGCAGGTCACGGGCATACCGGCTGCAATCCTGTCCAGCACTTTGGGCTCGGTTGTCACCAAACATTTGTGTACCGCTGCGGCGACATGCATGACTCAACTGCAGAGGCTCTTTCTAAAAGCATGGAGAATGTAAGCGGGCTGCGGGCCGCGCGGATCAAGGTGCCAGTCAAAGCAGCTGTGCACCTTCCTGGCAGGTCCACACCATCGGCACCCAGACTGGGTTTGCGTCAAGGCGGATGCTCGGTGTGCCTATGCTTATTATATTGTTGTGCGCCGCGACGCAGTGCTTGAGGCCATCACGAGCCTATCAGAGGGGGCGCTTCCGGCCCTGCTGCCAGGGGCGGGCAGGGGGGGGGCTGCCCGAGCACTCCGTGATGCTGCCTGCCCTGCTGCATGGGATGCGATTGGCACAGGCTTCGTGGGCCAGCAGTGCAGCCTGCTTAGGAATATATCTGCGGCAGCTTGGGCCCACATGCATCAGCTCCTCCCGACCATGACGAGAGCACCCTGCCGAAGGCTCGGTCCTTCCAGGCGGCCATGCACGAGATGGCGGTGGCGATGGGGGGCATTTCAGAGGCGAGGCGGACGGATGTGCAGCCTCCGCCGCATACGCCAGCGGATCGTGTGAAGAGGCTGAGCCACTGCTACAGCAGCTCACAAGCGCATCTGATCTGTGCTGCTGTGTTTCACTCCGTGGATAGGCTCCGGCTGCCTGGCAGCGTGGGGGTGCCTCGGCTCCATTCAGTGACCTGCTGGAGCATACTATTGGGCCAGGCCTCCTCAAAGGTGGGGGCGTCTTGCTGGCCCCGGCCTTGGAGCTCAGCTCTGCCCAGTACCGGGGCAGGCAGCTCAAGGAAATATACCAGCTGTGGGCAGCACTGCAAGGTGCCCGCCGGAGGGGGGAGACGCTCTTATAGCAAGCCATGCCCATGGCAGTTGTCAGAATGCACACACCCACTGGCCATGTCGTGCCGGCACCAGCCCACTCCCAAGGCTGGCACCAGCCCACTCATGCTGCTCGCATCAGCCCCCTCCCGCCGCCGCCCTGCTCCGCGCTGCCAGCCTCGGCCCGCACTTCTGCCTGTGCACCGCACACCTCACCGCTACGATGCGCTCCCGCCCTCCCGGGCGCCCTCTGCCTCTGCCGTGCCCCACCGCACTGCGCCCGCCGCACTGCAATATACGCCATCGGGTACTTACATGTAAGTCATCCCCGTGAGCTCTCCCAGCTCCGTCGGCACCGTGCCCGTCAACCTGTTATAGTGAAGGAGCCTGTGCGGGCCCCGCCCAAGCACCCCAAGTGTTTCAGACCCGCGGCGCGCACCCCACCCGCGCATCTCGCTCCCTCACTCACCGCGCTCCCCCGCCCAGTCGCCTGCCGAGCAATGCGGCGCGCGCCTCCGATGACCGCATGTGACGCAGTGTCTCGTCATGCAGTTGCGCACGGCTTCGTTCCCTGCGCACCCATGCGCCATCATGTGTGCCGGCGGACGGATGTGCAGCCGCCGCCGCATACGCCAGAAGCGGATCGTGTGAAGAGGCTGAGCCACTGCTACAGCATCTCACAAGCGCATCTGATCTGTGCTGCTGTGTTTCACTGCGTGGATAGGCTCCGGCTGCCTGGCAGCGTGGGGGTGTCTCGGCCGCCTCGGCTCCATTCAGGACGGATGGCACACCTAATCGTGGACAAGGAGCTCCAACCAGGCTGACCCCCAGCACACTGACACCGTGGTGTGTATGCCCGTCGGGGCAACCTGTGGGAACCGTCAGTGCTGCAGGCTCTTTTGGCGATGGTCTCGCAGGTTTCTGAGGGTTCTGACTCCCGTGCTCTGATTGGCATCGAGGCTTGTTCAATACCAGCGATTGTCGAGGAGATTCTTTCGTATGCTTACGGAATGCGCATGCGCCAACTGCGCGGTACCGAAAACAGATGTCCCAGTCGTGAGCTTCTGGATTTTGCGGTGAAGCCGAGTGCTTTGCGCTGTTCACTACGGAGCTGGGTTCCAGTGCTTATGGGACATGCGGCCAGAAAATACGCCGTATCAACAAAGCCTCTGCCCATATGCTCTACCGTACCCACGAGCGATTGCGCCAAAATAACTGTTTTTTCCAGAGCAATCTTCCTGACCGCCAAGCGATTTCTAACGAAGGTTCAGTGCCGAGTTTTGTTTGCTGCCGCGTTTGTACGGCCGTGATAAATAAAAGGTTCCTTGGACGCGTTCTTTGACGTGGATAACTACGCTTTCGTCCGTGGTGATGCGAGCCGCCTTATGTGCACGGATTGCTTTCTGCCGTTCCCCGAACTTTTCATGACGTACCCCTCCGCGCGCAAGCAGCGGGAGGATGTTTCCTTTCTGGTGGTTCTGCCCTTTCATATCACACGGGAGAGTCACCAGGACCGCTTGCTGGAAACCTACAAGAGTTTCACGGGGCCCGTGCTGACCCGAGGGGTGTCCGGTGCCGGAGGGCACCCAGGTCTTTGACCCCTACACGGACAGTGCTCAGGTGGTTAAAAGGCAGCTTCTTACACTTGGGCTCAGGCTATACTCTGATGCCCCACTCGCTTCTGGTATCATGACACTGCAGACGGCCTTTATGCCCCAGGCGTCCGCTATACGGCGGCCCTGTATGACTGATTCCAGCCCGGTGAGGAGTCCCTTCGGTAGGCTTGCCAGGCGGGGCACCGGATGCACTTTTGTCTCCAAGCCAGCTCGGTTTAAGCGGGACAATCATGCTACCTTCTATGGGCACGCCAACAATTCGGAGGATGACCTTATCCGGTCGGCAGACCGAGGTGCCCTGGAGGGGCCTCTGGAGCCGGTGTAGGCTTTGCAGCGACCCAGCTGCCTCCAGGGTGGATGAAACCTTAAGGATGCTTTCTGGAACAACCCCAGATGGCGGCCCCATTGTGACTACACGGGGGTGCAGTTCCCTGTGTCGACGTCCTTCTATCCTGCCCGGTACGATCGGCTTGGCTTCTCGGACGCCCCGAAGCGCCAGGGTGACATGGCCCAGGTCTTCAAGCCGGTGCTGAATGGTACCGTGCACGCCGATGACGGTCGCTCAGAGTGCACGGGAATCTTCGTGGACGATGGCCACAGGGTGTATGACCGTGACCTGGGTATAGCCGAGAGTGGGAGGTACAACGCTGCTCTGTGCAAGCTGCTTCGGACGTATCCACCGGGCGCTCAAGTGCTGAGGCGTGAGCTGGCCGGTGTGGTCGACAAGCTCCAGTTCGTGGCGCCTCTTATTGTTGGCGGGCAGAATATGTTGGCTCCTGCGTATGCTGCATGGGACGCCTTTGTGAATCCCCTGGTGGCTTCGCGCAACTGCACTACTGTGTCTTTGATCCACAAGCAGGGCACCATGTCTTCGGGCCTTTGGGACTTCGTTCACTTTCCGTCCTTGTAGTATGTGGTCCGTGAGGGGCTGCCTTCCGGCTCCCTGCTGTGCTGTGCTCCTAACTAAGGAGGCTGCGGGCTGGTATGCCGCCCCGTACACCGGCTTTGGCCGGGCCTATCAGAAGGCCTTTACCCGGGCGTTCCCCGACCAGGGGGATGCGGGTCACTACGGGGGTGGCTCTCCGCGGAAGTCCCTTGGCCAGTGGCTGTGGACTTATGGCTGGCCGCACCGGGTGATCTCTGCCGCGGGCGGCTGGTACACGTCCAAGGTGGCAATGCACCTCTATTTCACTCCACACAGGTTTACTATCCTGCAGGCGTTGCAGCAGTCGGGTGGTGAGGCTGGGGGGGGGTGATGACTGTGTCACATTTCAGATGCGACCCCGGCAGGCCCTTCGCCTGAGCTGCAGTACTTGACCTACATGGAGCAGGTCACGGGCATCCCGGCTGCAATCCTGTCCAGCACTTTGGGCTCGGTTGTCACCAAACATTTGTGTACCGCTGCGGCGACATGCATGACTCAACTGCAGTGACTCTTTCTAAAAGCATGGAGAATGTAAGAGGGCTGCGGGCCGCGCGGATCAAGGTGCCAGTCAAAGCAGCTGTGCACCTTCCTGGCAGGTCCACACCATCGGCACCCAGACTGGGCTTGCGTCAAGGCGGATGCTCGGTGTACCTATGCTTACTACATTGTTGTGCGCCGCGACGCAGTGCTTGAGGCCATCACGAGCCTATCAGAGGGGGCGCTTCCGGCCCTGCTGCCAGGGGCGGGCAGGGGGGGGGCTGCCCGAGCACTCCGTGATGCTGCCTGCCCTGCTGCATGGGATGCGATTGGCACAGGCTTCGTGGGCCAGCAGTGCAGCCTGCTTAGGAATATATCTGCGGCAGCTTGGGCCCACATGCATCAGCTCCTCCCGACCATGACGAGAGCACCCTGCCGAAGGCTCGGTCCTTCCAGGCGGCCATGCACGAGTTGGCGGTGGCGATGGGGGGCATTTCAGAGGCGAGGCGGACGGATGTGCAGCCTCCGCCGCATACGCCAGCGGATCGTGTGAAGAGGCTGAGCCACTACTACAGCAGCTGACAAGCACATCTGATCTCTGCTGCTGTGTTTCACTCCGTGGATAGGCTCCGGCTGCCTGGCAGCGTGGGGGTGTTTCGGCCGCCTCGGCTCCATTCAGTGACCTGCTGGAGCATACTATTGGGCCAGGCCTCCTCAAAGGTGGGGGCGTCTTGCTGGCCCCGGCCTTGGAGCTCAGCTCTGCCCAGTACCGGGGCAGGCAGCTCAAGGAAATATACCAGCTGTGGGCAGCACTGCAAGGTGCCCGCCGGAGGCGGGAGACGCCCTCAAAGCAAGCCATGCCCATGGCAGTTGTCAGAATGCACACACCCACTGGCCATGTCGTGCCGGCACCAGCCCACTCC
Organism: Cymbomonas tetramitiformis; assembly: GCA_001247695.2. Lineage (NCBI taxonomy): Eukaryota > Viridiplantae > Chlorophyta > Pyramimonadophyceae > Pyramimonadales > Pyramimonadaceae > Cymbomonas > Cymbomonas tetramitiformis. Next base: position 24,743 of record LGRX02025813.1, on the reverse strand, counting down.
CAAGGCTGGCACCAGCCCACTCATGCTGCTCGCATTAGCCCCCTCCCGCAGCCGCCCTGCTCCGCGCTGCCAGCCTCGGCCCGCACTTCTGCCTGTGCACCGCACACCTCACCGCTACGATGCGCTCCCGCCCTCCCTGGCGCCCTCTGCCTCTGCCGTGCCCCACCGCACTGCGCCCGCCGCACTGCAATATACGCCATCGGGTACTTACATGTAAGTCATCCCCGTGAGCTCTCCCAGCTCCGTCGGCACCGTGCCCGTCAAGCTGTTAGAGTCAAACCTCCTGTGAGAGCCCCGTCCAAGCACCCCAAGTGTTTCAGACCCGCGGCGCGCACCCCACCCGCGCATCTCGCTCCCTCACTCACCGCGCTCCCCCGCCCAGTCGTCTGCCGAGCAATGCGGCGCGCGCCTCCGATGACCGCATGTGACGCAGTGTCTCGTCATGCAGTTGCACACGGCTTCGTTCCCTGCGCACCCATGCGCCATCATGTGTGCCGGCGGACGGATGTGCAGCCGCCGCCGCATACGCCAGAAGCGGATCGTGTGAAGAGGCTGAGCCACTGCTACAGCATCTCACAAGCGCATCTGATCTGTGCTGCTGTGTTTCACTCCGTGGATAGGCTCCGGCTGCCTGGCAGCGTGGGGGTGTCTCAGCCGCCTCAGCTCCATTCAGGACGGATGGCACACCTAATCGTGGACAAGGAGCTCCAACTAGGCTGACCCCCAGCACGCTGACACCGTGGTGCGTATGCCCGTCGGGGCAACCTGTGGGAACCGTCAGTGCTGCAGGCTCTTTTGGCGATGGTCTCGCAAGTTTCTGAGGGTTCTGACTCCCGTGCTCTGATTGACATCGAGGCTTGTTCAATACCAGCGATTGTCGAGGAGATTCTTTCGTATGCTTACGGAATGCGCATTCGCCAACTGCGCGGTACTGAAAACAGATGTCCCAGTCGTGAGCTTCTGGATTTTGCGGCGAAGCCGAGTACGGAACTGGGTTCCAGTGCTTATGGGACATGCGGCCAGAAGATACGCCGTATCAACAAAGCCTCTGCCCATATGCTCTACCGTACCCACGAGCGATTGCGCCAGAATAACTGTTTTTCCCAGAGCAATCTTCCTGACCGCCAAGCGATTTCTAACGAAGGTTCAGTGCCGAGTTTTGTTTGCTGCCGCGTTTGTACGGCCGTGATAAATAAAAGGTTCCTTGGACGCGTTCTTTGATGTGGATAACTACGCTTTCGCCCGTGGTGATGTGAGCCGCCTTATGTGCACGGATGGCTTTCTGCCGTTCCCCGAACTTTTCATGACGTACCCCTCCGCGCGCCAGCAGCGGGAGGATGTTTCCTTTCTGGTGGTTCTGCCCTTTCATATCACACGGGAGAGTCGCCAGGACCGCTTGCTGGAAACCTACAAGAGTTTCACGGGGCCCGTGCTGACCCGAGGGGTGTCCGGTGCCGGAGGGCACCCAGCTCTTTGACCCCTACACGGACAGTGCTCAGGTGGTTAAAAGGCAGCTCCTTACGCTTGGGCTCAGGCTATACTCTGATGCCCCACTCGCTTCTGGTATCATGACACTGCAGACAGCCTTTATGCCCCAGGCGTCCGCTATACGGCGGCCCTGTATGACTGATTCCAGCCCGGTGAGGAGTCCCTTCGGTAAGCTTGCCAGGCGGGGCACCGGATGCAGTTTTGTCTCCAAGCCAGCTCGGTTTAAGCGGGACAATCATGCTACCTTCTATGGGCACGCCGACAATTCGGAGGATGACCTTATCCGGTCGGCAGACCGAGGTGCCCTGGAGGGGCCTCTGGAGCCGGTGTAGGCTTTGCAGCGACCCAGCTGCCTCCAGGGTGGATGAGACCTTAAGGATGCTTTCTGGAACAACCCCAGATGGCGGCCCCATTGTGACTACACGGGGGTGCAGTTCCCTGTGTCGACGTCCTTCTATCCTGCCCGGTACGATCGGCTTGGCTTCTCGGACGCCCCGAAGCACCAGGGTGACATGGCCCGAGTCTTCAAGCCGGTGCTGAATGGTACCGCGCACGCCGATGACGGTCGCTCAGAGTGCACGGGAATCTTCGTGGACGATGGCCACAGGGTGTATGACCGTGAACTGGGTAAGGCCGAAAGTGCCCGGCGCGCCTTAGCGGAGATCGACCAGTTGGCCGAGCTTGGGGTGCAGGCCTCGTACCCCCAAGACATTCATGCCGGCATTGGTAGAGGAGTATGTGGGCCGGGAGATCCACTCAGACAGCCAGACGGTGACCTTGTCCGAGGACCAAGATGGGAGGTACAACGCTGCTCTGTGCGAGCTGCTTCGGAAGTATCCACCGGGCGCTCAAGTGCTGAGGCGTGAGCTGGCCGGTGTGGTCGACAACCTCCAGTTCGTGGCGCCTCTTATTGTTGGCGGGCAGAATATGTTGGCTCCTGCGTATGCTGCATGGGACGCCTTTGTGAATCCCCTGGTGGCTTCGCGCAACTGCACTACTGTGTCTTTGATCCACAAGCAGGGCACCATGTCTTCGGGCCTTTGGGAGTTCGTTCACTTTCCGTCCTTGTAGTATGTGGTCCGTGAGGGGCTGCCTTCCGGCTCCCTGCTGTGCTGTGCTCCTAACTAAGGGGGCTGCGGGCTGGTATGCCGCGCCGTACACCGGCTTTGGCCGGGCCTATCAGAAGGCCTATACCCGGGTGTTCCCCGACCAGGGGGATGCGGGTCACTACGGGGGTGGCTCTCCGCGGAAGTCCCTTGGCCAGTGGCTGTGGACTTATGGCTGGCCGCACCGGGTGATCTCTGCCGCGGGCGGCTGGTACACGTCCAAGGTGGCAATGCACCTCTATTTCACTCCACACAGGTTTACTATCCTGCAGGCGTTGCAGCAGTCGGGTGGTGAGGCTGGGGGGGGGTGATGACTGTGTCACATTTCAGATGCGACCCCGGCAGGCCCTTCGCCTGAGCTGCAGTACTTGACCTACATGGAGCAGGTCACGGGCATACCGGCTGCAATCCTGTCCAGCACTTTGGGCTCGGTTGTCACCAAACATTTGTGTACCGCTGCCGCGACATGCATGACTCAACTGCAGTGGCTCTTTCTAAAAGCATGGAGAATGTAAGCGGGCTGCGGGCCGCGCGGATCAAGGTGCCAGTCAAAGCAGCTGTGCACCTTCCTGGCAGGTCCACACCATCGGCACCCAGACTGGGCTTGCGGCAAGGCGGATGCTCGGTGTGCCTATGCTTACGACATTGTTGTGCGCCGCGACGCAGTGCTTGAGGCCATCACGAGCCTATCAGAGGGGGCGCTTCCGGCCCTGCTGCCAGGGGCGGGCAGGGGGGGGGCTGCCCGAGCACTCCGTGATGCTGCCTGCCCTGCTGCATGGGATGCGATTGGCACAGGCTTCGTGGGCCAGCAGTGCAGCCTGCTTAGGAATATATCTGCGGCAGCTTGGGCCCACATGCATCAGCTCCTCCCGACCATGACGAGAGCACCCTGCCGAAGGCTCGGTCCTTCCAGGCGGCCATGCACGAGTTGGCGGTGGCGATGGGGGGCATTTCAGAGGCGAGGCGGACGGATGTGCAGCCTCCGCCGCATACGCCAGCGGATCGTGTGAAGAGGCTGAGCCACTACTACAGCAGCTGACAAGCACATCTGATCTCTGCTGCTGTGTTTCACTCCGTGGATAGGCTCCGGCTGCCTGGCAGCGTGGGGGTGTTTCGGCCGCCTCGGCTCCATTCAGTGACCTGCTGGAGCATACTATTGGGCCAGGCCTCCTCAAAGGTGGGGGCGTCTTGCTGGCCCCGGCCTTGGAGCTCAGCTCTGCCCAGTACCGGGGCAGGCAGCTCAAGGAAATATACCAGCTGTGGGCAGCACTGCAAGGTGCCCGCCGGAGGCGGGAGACGCCCTCAAAGCAAGCCATGCCCATGGCAGTTGTCAGAATGCACACACCCACTGGCCATGTCGTGCCGGCACCAGCCCACTCCCAAGGCTGGCACCAGCCCACTCATGCTGCTCGCATTAGCCCCCTCCCGCAGCCGCCCTGCTCCGCGCTGCCAGCCTCGGCCCGCACTTCTGCCTGTGCACCGCACACCTCACCGCTACGATGCGCTCCCGCCCTCCCGGGCGCCCTCTGCCTCTGCCGTGCCCCACCGCACTGCGCCCGCCGCACTGCAATATACGCCATCGGGTACTTACATGTAAGTCATCCCCGTGAGCTCTCCCAGCTCCGTCGGCACCGTGCCCGTCAAGCTGTTAGAGTCAAACCTCCTGTGAGAGCCCCGTCCAAGCACCCCAAGTGTTTCAGACCCGCGGCGCGCACCCCACCCGCGCATCTCGCTCCCTCACTCACCGCGCTCCCCCGCCCAGTCGTCTGCCGAGCAATGCGGCGCGCGCCTCCGATGACCGCATGTGACGCAGTGTCTCGTCATGCAGTTGCACACGGCTTCGTTCCCTGCGCACCCATGCGCCATCATGTGTGCCGGCGGACGGATGTGCAGCCGCCGCCGCATACGCCAGAAGCGGATCGTGTGAAGAGGCTGAGCCACTGCTACAGCATCTCACAAGCGCATCTGATCTGTGCTGCTGTGTTTCACTCCGTGGATAGGCTCCGGCTGCCTGGCAGCGTGGGGGTGTCTCAGCCGCCTCAGCTCCATTCAGGACGGATGGCACACCTAATCGTGGACAAGGAGCTCCAACTAGGCTGACCCCCAGCACGCTGACACCGTGGTGCGTATGCCCGTCGGGGCAACCTGTGGGAACCGTCAGTGCTGCAGGCTCTTTTGGCGATGGTCTCGCAGGTTTCTGAGGGTTCTGACTCCCGTGCTCTGATTGACATCGAGGCTTGTTCAATACCAGCGATTGTCGAGGAGATTCTTTCGTATGCTTACGGAATGCGCATTCGCCAACTGCGCGGTACTGAAAACAGATGTCCCAGTCGTGAGCTTCTGGATTTTGCGGCGAAGCCGAGTACGGAACTGGGTTCCAGTGCTTATGGGACATGCGGCCAGAAGATACGCCGTATCAACAAAGCCTCTGCCCATATGCTCTACCGTACCCACGAGCGATTGCGCCAGAATAACTGTTTTTCCCAGAGCAATCTTCCTGACCGCCAAGCGATTTCTAACGAAGGTTCAGTGCCGAGTTTTGTTTGCTGCCGCGTTTGTACGGCCGTGATAAATAAAAGGTTCCTTGGACGCGTTCTTTGACGTGGACAACTACGCTTTCGTCCGTGGTGATGCGAGCCGCCTTATGTGCACGGATGGCTTTCTGCCGTTCCCCGAACTTTTCATGACGTACCCCTCCGCGCGCCAGCAGCGGGAGGATGTTTCCTTTCTGGTGGTTCTGCCCTTTCATATCACACGGGAGAGTCACCAGGACCGCTTGCTGGAAACCTACAAGAGTTTCACGGGGCCCGTGCTGACCCGAGGGGTGTCCGGTGCCGGAGGGCACCCAGCTCTTTGACCCCTACACGGACAGTGCTCAGGTGGTTAAAAGGCGGCTACTTACACTTGGGCTCAGGCTATACTCTGATGCCCCACTCGCTTCTGGTATCATGGCACTGCAGACGGCCTTTATGCCCCAGGCGTCCGCTATACGGCGGCCCTGTATGACTGATTCCAGCCCGGTGAGGAGTCCCTTCGGTAGGCTTGCCAGGCGGGGCACCGGATGCAGTTTTGTCTCCAAGCCAGCTCGGTTTAAGCGGGACAATCATGCTACCTTCTATGGGCACGCCGACAATTCGGAGGATGACCTTATCCGGTCGGCAGACCGAGGTGCCCTGGAGGGGCCTCTGGAGCCGGTGTAGGCTTTGCAGCGACCCAGCTGCCTCCAGGGTGGATGAGACCTTAAGGATGCTTTCTGGAACAACCCCAGATGGCGGCCCCATTGTGACTACATGGGGGTGCAGTTCCCTGTGTCGACGTCCTTCTATCCTGCCCGGTACGATCGGCTTGGCTTCTCGGACGCCCCGAAGCACCAGGGTGACATGGCCCAGGTCTTCAAGCGGGTGCTGAATGGTACCGCGCACGCCGATGACGGTCGCTCAGAGTGCACGGGAATCTTTGTGGACGATGGCCACAGGGTGTATGACTGTGACCTGGGTAAGGCTGAGAGTGACCGGCGCGCCTTAGCGGAGATCGACCAGTTGGCCGAGCTTGGGGTGCAGGCCTCATACCCCCAAGACATTCATGCCGGCATTGGTAGAGGAGTATGTGGGCCGGGAGATCCACTCAGACAGCCAGACGGTGACCTTGTCCGAGGACCAAGATGGGAGGTACAACGCTGCTCTGTGCAAGCTGCTTCGGAAGTATCCACCGGGCGCTCAAGTGCTGAGGCGTGAGCTGGCCGGTGTGGTCGACAAGCTCCAGTTCGTGGCGCCTCATATTGTTGGCGGGCAGAATATGTTGGCTCCTGCGTATGCTGCACGGGACGCCTTTGTGAATCCCCTGGTGGCTTCGCGCAACTGCACTACTGTGTCTTTGATCCAAAAGCAGGGCACCATGTCTTCGGGCCTTTGGGAGTTCGTTCACTTTCCGTCCTTGTAGTATGTGGTCCGTGAGGGGCTGCCTTCCGGCTCCCTGCTGTGCTGTGCTCCTAACTAAGGGGGCTGCGGGCTGGTATGCCGCGCCGTACACCGGCTTTGGCCGGGCCTATCAGAAGGCCTATACCCGGGCGTTCCCCGACCAGGGGGATGCGGGTCACTACGGGGGTGGCTCTCCGCGGAAGTCCCTTGGCCAGTGGCTGTGGACTTATGGCTGACTGCACTGGGTGATCTCTGACGTGGGCGGCTGGTACACGTCCAAGGTGGCAATGCACCTCTATTTCACTCCACACAGGTTTACTATCCTGCAGGCGTTGCAGCAGTCGGGTGGTGAGGCTGGGGGGGGGTGATGACTGTGTCACATTTCAGATGCGGTCCTTCGCCTGAGCTGCAGTACTTGACCTACATGAAGCAGGTCACGGGCATACCGGCTACAATCCTGTCCAGCACTTTGGGCTCGGTTGTCACCAAACATTTGTGTACAGCTGCCGCGACATGCATGACTCAACTGCAGTGACTCTTTCTAAAAGCATGGAGAATGTAAGCGGGCTGCGGGCCGCGCGGATCAAGGTGCCAGTCAAAGCAGCTGTGCACCTTCCTGGCAGGTCCACACCATCGGCACCCAGACTGGGCTTGCGGCAAGGCGGATGCTCGGTGTGCCTATGCTTACTACATTGTTGTGCGCCGCGACGCAGTGCTTGAGGCCATCACGAGCCTATCAGAGGGGGCGCTTCCGGCCCTGCTGCCAGGGGCGGGCAGGGGGGGGGCTGCCCGAGCACTCCGTGATGCTGCCTGCCCTGCTGCATGGGATGCGATTGGCACAGGCTTCGTGGGCCAGCAGTGCAGCCTGCTTAGGAATATATCTGCGGCAGCTTGGGCCCACATGCATCAGCTCCTCCCGACCATGACGAGAGCACCCTGCCGAAGGCTCGGTCCTTCCAGGCGGCCATGCACGAGATGGCGGTGGCGATGGGGGGCATTTCAGAGGCGAGGCGGACGAATGTGCAGCCGCCGCCGCATACGCCAGCGGATCGTGTGAAGAGGCTGAGCCACTGCTACAGCAGCTGACAAGCGCATCTGATCTCTGCTGCTGTGTTTCACTCCGTGGATAGGCTCCGGCTGCCTGGCAGCGTGGGGGTGCCTCGGCTCCATTCAGTGACCTGCTGGAGCATACTATTGGGCCAGGCCTCCTCAAAGGTGGGGGCGTCTTGCTGGCCCCGGCCTTGGAGCTCAGCTCTGCCCAGTACCGGGGCAGGCGGCTCAAGGAAATATACCAGCTGTGGGCAGCACTGCAAGGTGCCCGCCGGAGGGGGGAGACGCTCTTATAGCAAGCCATGCCCATGGCAGTTGTCAGAATGCACACACCCACTGGCCATGTCGTGCCGGCACCAGCCCACTCCCAAGGCTGGCACCAGCCCACTCATGCTGCTCGCATCAGCCCCCTCCCGCCGCCGCCCTGCTCCGCGCTGCCAGCCTCGGCCCGCGCTTCTGCCTGTGCACCGCACACCTCACCGCTACGATGCGCTCCCGCCCTCCCTGGCGCCCTCTGCCTCTGCCGTGCCCCACCGCACTGCGCCCGCCGCACTGCAATATACGCCATCGGGTACTTACATGTAAGCCATCCTCGTGAGCTCTCCCAGCTCCGTCGGCACCGTGCCCGTCAAGCTGTTATAGTGAAGGTACCTGTGCGGGCCCCATCCAAGCACCCCAAGTGTTTCAGACCCGCGGCGCGCACCCCACCCGCGCATCTCGCTCCCTCACTCACCGCGCTCCCCCGCCCAGTCGCCTGCCGAGCAATGCGGCGCGTGCCTCCGATGACCGCATGTGACGCAGTGTCTCGTCATGCAGTTGCGCACGGCTTCGTTCCCTGCGCACCCATACGCCATCATGTGTGCCGGCGGACGGATGTGCAGCCGCCGCCGCATACGCCAGAAGCGGATCGTGTGAAGAGGCTGAGCCACTGCTACAGCATCTCACAAGCGCATCTGATCTGTGCTGCTGTGTTTCACTCCGTGGATAGGCTCCGGCTGCCTGGCAGCGTGGGGGTGTCTCGGCCGCCTCAGCTCCATTCAGGACGGATGGCACACCTAATCGTGGACAAGGAGCTCCAACTAGGCTGACCCCCAGCACGCTGACACCATGGTGCGTATGCCCGTCGGGGCAACCTGTGGGAACCGTCAGTGCTGCAGGCTCTTTTGGCGATGGTCTCGCAGGTTTCTGAGGGTTCTGACTCCCGTGCTCTGATTGACATCGAGGCTTGTTCAATACCAGCGATTGTCGAGGAGATTCTTTCGTATGCTTACGGAATGCGCATTCGCCAACTGCGCGGTACCGAAAACAGATGTCCCAGTCGTGAGCTTCTGGATTTTGCGGCGAAGCCGAGTACGGAACTGGGTTCCAGTGCTTATGGGACATGCGGCCAGAAAATACGCCGTATCAACAAAGCCTCTGCCCATATGCTCTACCGTACCCACGAGCGATTGCGCCAGAATAACTGTTTTTCCCAGAGCAATCTTCCTGACCGCCAAGCGATTTCTAACGAAGGTTCAGTGCCGAGTTTTGTTTGCTGCCGCGTTTGTACGGCCGTGATAAATAAAAGGTTCCTTGGGCGTGTTCTTTGACGTGGATAACTACGCTTTCGTCCGTGGTGATGCGAGCCGCCTTATGTGCACGGATTGCTTTCTGCCGTTCCCCGAACTTTTCATGACCTACCCCTCCGCGCGCAAGCAGCGGGAGGATGTTTCCTTTCTGGTGGTTCTGCCCTTTCATATCACACGGGAGAGTCACCAGGACCGCTTGCTGGAAACCTACAAGAGTTTCACGGGGCCCGTGCTGACCCGAGGGGTGTCCGGTGCCGGAGGGCACCCAGCTCTTTGACCCCTACATGGACAGTGCTCAGGTGGTTAAAAGGCAGCTCCTTACACTTGGGCTCAGGCTATACTCTGATGCCCCACTCGCTTCTGGTATCATGACACTGCAGACGGCCTTTATGCCCCAGGCGTCCACTATACGGCGGCCCTGTATGACTGATTCCAGCCCGGTGAGGAGTCCCTTCGGTAGGCTTGCCAGGCAGGGCACCGGATGCACTTTTGTCTCCAAGCCAGCTCGGTTTAAGCGGGACAATCATGCTACCTTCTATGGGCACGCCGACAATTCGGAGGATGACCTTATCCGGTCGGCAGACCGAGGTGCCCTGGAGGGGCCTCTGGAGCCGGTGTAGGCTTTGCAGCGACCCAGCTGCCTCCAGGGTGGATGAGACCTTAAGGATGCTTTCTGGAACAACCCCAGATGGCGGCCCCATTGTGACTACACGGGGGTGCAGTTCCCTGTGTCGACGTCCTTCTATCCTGCCCGGTACGATCGGCTTGGCTTCTCGGACGCCCCGAAGCACCAGGGTGACATGGCCCAGGTCTTCAAGCCGGTGCTGAATGGTACCGCGCACGCCGATGACGGTCGCTCAGAGTGCACGGGAATCTTCGTGGACGATGGCCACAGGGTGTATGACCGTGACCTGGGTAAGGCCGAGAGTGCCCGGCGCGCCTTAGCGGAGATCGACCAGTTGGCCGAGCTTGGGGTGCAGGCCTCGTACCCCCAAGACATTCATGCCGGCATTGGTAGAGGAGTATGTGGGCCGGGAGATCCACTCAGACAGCCAGACAGTGACCTTGTCCGAGGACCGGGCTGGAAGGTACAACGCTGCTCTGTGCAAGCTGCTTCGGAAGTATCCACCGGGCGCTCAAGTGCTGAGGCGTGAGCTGGCCGGTGTGGTCGACAAGCTCCAGTTCGTGGCGCCTCTTATTGTTGGCGGGCAGAATATGTTGGCTCCTGCGTATGCTGCATGGGACGCCTTTGTGAATCCCCTGGTGGCTTCGCGCAACTGCACTACTGTGTCTTTGATCCACAAGCAGGGCACCATGTCTTCGGGCCTTTGGGACTTCGTTCACTTTCCGTCCTTGTAGTATGTGGTCCGTGAGGGGCTGCCTTCCGGCTCCCTGCTGTGCTGTGCTCCTAACTAAGGGGGCTGCGGGCTGGTATGCCGCGCCGTACACCGGCTTTGGCCGGGCCTATCAGAAGGCCTATACCCGGGTGTTCCCCGACCAGGGGGATGCGGGTCACTACGGGGGTGGCTCTCCGCGGAAGTCCCTTGGCCAGTGGCTGTGGACTTATGGCTGGCCGCACCGGGTGATCTCTGCCGCGGGCGGCTGGTACACGTCCAAGGTGGCAATGCACCTCTATTTCACTCCACACAGGTTTACTATCCTGCAGGCGTTGCAGCAGTCGGGTGGTGAGGCTGGGGGGGGGTGATGACTGTGTCACATTTCAGATGCGACCCCGGCAGGCCCTTCGCCTGAGCTGCAGTACTTGACCTACATGGAGCAGGTCACGGGCATCCCGGCTGCAATCCTGTCCAGCACTTTGGGCTCGGTTGTCACCAAACATTTGTGTACCGCTGCGGCGACATGCATGAATCAACTGCAGTGACTCTTTCTAAAAGCATGGAGAATGTAAGCGGGCTGCGGGCCGCGCGGATCAAGGTGCCAGTCAAAGCAGCTGTGCACCTTCCTGGCAGGTCCACACCATCGGCACCCAGACTGGGCTTGCGTCAAGGCGGATGCTCGGTGTGCCTATGCTTACTACATTGTTGTGCGCCGCGACGCAGTGCTTGAGGCCATCACGAGCCTATCAGAGGGGGCGCTTCCGGCCCTGCTGCCAGGGGCGGGCAGGGGGGGGGCTGCCCGAGCACTCCGTGATGCTGCCTGCCCTGCTGCATGGGATGCGATTGGCACAGGCTTCGTGGGCCAGCAGTGCAGCCTGCTTAGGAATATATCTGCGGCAGCTTGGGCCCACATGCATCAGCTCCTCCCGACCATGACGAGAGCACCCTGCCGAAGGCTCGGTCCTTCCAGGCGGCCATGCACGAGTTGGCGGTGGCGATGGGGGGCATTTCAGAGGCGAGGCGGACGGATGTGCAGCCTCCGCCGCATACGCCAGCGGATCGTGTGAAGAGGCTGAGCCACTACTACAGCAGCTGACAAGCACATCTGATCTCTGCTGCTGTGTTTCACTCCGTGGATAGGCTCCGGCTGCCTGGCAGCGTGGGGGTGTTTCGGCCGCCTCGGCTCCATTCAGTGACCTGCTGGAGCATACTATTGGGCCAGGCCTCCTCAAAGGTGGGGGCGTCTTGCTGGCCCCGGCCTTGGAGCTCAGCTCTGCCCAGTACCGGGGCAGGCAGCTCAAGGAAATATACCAGCTGTGGGCAGCACTGCAAGGTGCCCGCCGGAGGGGGGAGACGCTCTTATAGCAACCCATGCCCATGGCAGTTGTCAGAATGCACACACCCACTGGCCATGTCGTGCCGGCACCAGCCCACTCCCAAGGCTGGCACCAGCCCACTCATGCTGCTCGCATCAGCCCCCTCCCGCCGCCGCCCTGCTCCGCGCTGCCAGCCTCGGCCCGCGCTTCTGCCTGTGCACCGCACACCTCACCGCTACGATGCGCTACCGCCCTCCTGGGCGCCCTCTGCCTCTGCCGTGCCCCACCGCACTGCGCCCGCCGCACTGCAATATACGCCATCGGGTACTTACAGCCAAGTCATCCTCGTGAGCTCTCCCAGCTCCGTCGGCATCGTGCCCGTCAAGCTGTTAGCGTGAAGGTACCTGCAAAGGCCCCGCCCAAGCACCCCAAGTGTTTCAGACCCGCGGCGCGCACCCCACCCGCGCATCTCGTCCCCTCACTCACCGCGCTCCCCCGCCCAGTCCCCTGCCGAGCAATGCGGCGCGTGCCTCCGATGACCGCATGTGACGCAGTGTCTCGTCATGCAGTTGCGCACGGCTTCGTTCCCTGCGCACCCATGCGCCATCATGTGTGCCGGCGGACGGATGTGCAGCCGCCGCCGCATACGCCAGAAGCGGATCGTGTGAAGAGGCTGAGCCACTGCTACAGCAGCTCACAAGCGCATCTCATCTGTGCTGCTGTGTTTCACTCCGTGGATAGGCTCCGGCTGCCTGGCAGCGTGGGGGTGTCTCGGCCGCCTCAGCTCCATTCAGGACGGATGGCACACCTAATCGTGGACAACGAGATCCAACTAGGCTGGCCCCCAGCACGCTGACACCGTGGTGCGTATGCCCGTCGGGGCAACCTGTGGGAACCGTCAGTGCTGCAGGCTCTTTTGGCGATGGTCTCGCAGGTTTCTGAGGGTTCTGACTCCATTGCTCTGATTGGCATCGAGGCTTGTTCAATACCAGCGATTGTCGAGGAGATTCTTTCGTATGCTTACGGAATGCGCATGCGCCAACTGCGCGGTACCGAAAACAGATGTCCCAGTCGTGAGCTTCTGGATTTTGCGGTGAAGCCGAGTGCTTTGCGCAGTTCACTACGGAGCTGGGTTCCAGTGCTTATGGGACACGCGGCCAGAAAATACGCCGTATCAACAAAGCCTCTGCCCATATGCTCTACCGTACCCACGAGCGATTGCGCCAGAATAACTGTTTTTCCCAGAGCAATCTTCCTGACCGCCAAGCGATTTCTAACGAAGGTTCAGTGCCGAGTTTTGTTCGCTGCCGCGTTTGTACGGCCGTGATAAATAAAGGTTCCTTGGGCGAGTTCTTTGACGTGGACAACTACGCTTTCGTCCGCGGTGATACGAGCCGCCTTATGTGCACGGATGGCTTTCTGCCGTTCCCCGAACTTTTCATGACGTACCCCTCCGCGCGCCAGCAGCGGGAGGATGTTTCCTTTCTGGTGGTTCTGCCCTTTCATATCACACGGGAGAGTCACCAGGACCGCTTGCTGGAAACCTACAAGAGTTTCACGGGGCCCGTGCTGACCCGAGGGGTGTCCGGTGCCGGAGGGCACCCAGCTCTTTGACCCCTACACGGACAGTGCTCAGGTGGTTAAAAGGCAGCTTCTTACACTTGGGCTCAGGCTATACTCTGATGCCCCACTCGCTTCTGGTATCATGACACTGCAGACGGCCTTTATGCCCCAGGCGTCTGCTATACGGCGGCCCTGTATGACTGATTCCAGCTCGGTGAGGAGTCCCTTCGGTAGGCTTGCCAGGCGGGGCACCGGATGCACTTTTGTCTCCAAGCCAGCTCGGTTTAAGCGGGACAATCATGCTACCTTCTATGGGCACGCCGACCATTCGGAGGATGACCTTATCCGATCGGCAGACCGAGGTGCCCTGGAGGGGCCTCTGGAGCCGGTGTAGGCTTTGCAGCGACCCAGCTGCCTCCAGGGCGGATGAGACCTTAAGGATGCTTTCTGGAACAACCCCAGATGGCGGCCCCATTGTGACTACACGGGGGTGCAGTTCCCTGTGTCGACGTCCTTCTATCCTGCCCGGTACGATCGGCTTGGCTTCTCGGACGCCCCGAAACACCAGGGTGACATGGCCCAGGTCTTCAAGCGGGTGCTGAATGGTACCGCGCACGCCGATGACGGTCGCTCAGAGTGCACGGGAATCTTCGTGGACGATGGCCACAGGGTGTATGACCGTGACCTGGGTAAGGCCGAGAGTGCCCGGCGCGCCTTAGCGGAGATCGACCAGTTGGCCGAGCTTGGGGTGCGGGCCTCGTGCCCCCAAGACATTCATGCTGGCATTGGTAGAGGAGTATGTGGGCCGGGAGATCCACTCAGACAGCCAGACGGTGACCTTGTCCGAGGACCGGGCTGGAAGGTACAACGCTGCTCTGTGCAAGCTGCTTCGGAAGTATCCACCGGGCGCTCAAGTGCTGAGGCGTGAGCTGGCCGGTGTGGTCGACAAGCTCCAGTTCGTGGCGCCTCTTATTGTTGGCGGGCAGAATATGTTGGCTCCTGCGTATGCTGCATGGGACGCCTTTGTGAATCCCCTGGTGGCTTCGCGCAACTGCACTACTGTGTCTTTGATCCACAAGCAGGGCACCATGTCTTCGGGCCTTTGGGACTTCGTTCACTTTCCGTCCTTGTAGTATGTGGTCCGTGAGGGGCTGCCTTCCGGCTCCCTGCTGTGCTGTGCTCCTAACTAAGGGGGCTGCGGGCTGGTATGCCGCGCCGTACACCGGCTTTGGCCGGGCCTATCAGAAGGCCTATACCCGGGTGTTCCCCGACCAGGGGGATGCGGGTCACTACGGGGGTGGCTCTCCGCGGAAGTCCCTTGGCCAGTGGCTGTGGACTTATGGCTGACTGCACTGGGTGATCTCTGACGTGGGCGGCTGGTACACGTCCAAGGTGGCAATGGACCTCTATTTCACTCCACACAGGTTTACTATCCTGCAGGCGTTGCAGCAGTCGGGTGGTGAGGCTGGGGGGGGGTGATGACTGTGTCACATTTCAGATGCGGCCCTTCGCCTGAGCTGCAGTACTTGACCTACATGAAGCAGGTCACGGGCATACCGGCTGCAATCCTGTCCAGCACTTTGGGCTCGGTTGTCACCAAACATTTGTGTACCGCTGCGGCGACATGCATGACTCAACTGCAGTGACTCTTTCTAAAAGCATGGAGAATGTAAGCGGGCTGCGGGCCGCGCGGATCAAGGTGCCAGTCAAAGCAGCTGTGCACCTTCCTGGCAGGTCCACACCATCGGCACCCAGACTGGGTTTGCGTCAAGGCGGATGCTCGGTGTGCCTATGCTTATTATATTGTTGTGCGCCGCGACGCAGTGCTTGAGGCCATCACGAGCCTATCAGAGGGGGCGCTTCCGGCCCTGCTGCCAGGGGCGGGCAGGGGGGGGGCTGCCCGAGCACTCCGTGATGCTGCCTGCCCTGCTGCATGGGATGCGATTGGCACAGGCTTCGTGGGCCAGCAGTGCAGCCTGCTTAGGAATATATCTGCGGCAGCTTGGGCCCACATGCATCAGCTCCTCCCGACCATGACGAGAGCACCCTGCCGAAGGCTCGGTCCTTCCAGGCGGCCATGCACGAGATGGCGGTGGCGATGGGGGGCATTTCAGAGGCGAGGCGGACGGATGTGCAGCCTCCGCCGCATACGCCAGCGGATCGTGTGAAGAGGCTGAGCCACTGCTACAGCAGCTCACAAGCGCATCTGATCTGTGCTGCTGTGTTTCACTCCGTGGATAGGCTCCGGCTGCCTGGCAGCGTGGGGGTGCCTCGGCTCCATTCAGTGACCTGCTGGAGCATACTATTGGGCCAGGCCTCCTCAAAGGTGGGGGCGTCTTGCTGGCCCCGGCCTTGGAGCTCAGCTCTGCCCAGTACCGGGGCAGGCAGCTCAAGGAAATATACCAGCTGTGGGCAGCACTGCAAGGTGCCCGCCGGAGGGGGGAGACGCTCTTATAGCAACCCATGCCCATGGCAGTTGTCAGAATGCACACACCCACTGGCCATGTCGTGCCGGCACCAGCCCACTCCCAAGGCTGGCACCAGCCCACTCATGCTGCTCGCATCAGCCCCCTCCCGCCGCCGCCCTGCTCCGCGCTGCCAGCCTCGGCCCGCGCTTCTGCCTGTGCACCGCACACCTCACCGCTACGATGCGCTCCCGCCCTCCCGGGCGCCCTCTGCCTCTGCCGTGCCCCACCGCACTGCGCCCGCCGCACTGCAATATACGCCATCGGGTACTTACAGCCCAGTCATCCTCGTGAGCTCTCCCAGCTCCGTCGGCACCGTGCCCGTCAAGCTGTTATAGTCAAGGTACCTGTGCGGGCCCCATCCAAGCACCCCAAGTGTTTCAGACCCGCGGCGCGCACCCCACCCGCGCATCTCGCTCCCTCACTCACCGCGCTCCCCCGCCCAGTCGTCTGCCGAGCAATGCGGCGCGTGCCTCCGATGACCGCATGTGACGCAGTGTCTCGTCATGCAGTTGCGCACGGCTTCGTTCCCTGCGCACCCATGCGCCATCATGTGTGCCGGCGGACGGATGTGCAGCCGCCGCCGCAACCGCCAGAAGCAGATAGTGTGAAGAGGCTGAGCCACTGCTACAGCATCTCACAAGCGCATCTGATCTGTGCTGCTGTTTTTTACTCCGTGGATAGGCTCCGGCTGCCTGGCAGCGTGGGGGTGTCTCAGCCGCCTCAGCTCCATTCAGGACGGATGGCACACCTAATCGTGGACAAGGAGCTCCAACTAGGCTGACCCCCAGCACGCTGACACCGTGGTGCGTATGCCCGTCGGGGCAACCTGTGGGAACCGTCAGTGCTGCAGGCTCTTTTGGCGATGGTCTCGCAGGTTTCTGAGGGTTCTGACTCCCGTGCTCTGATTGACATCGAGGCTTGTTCAATACCAGCGATTGTCGAGGAGATTCTTTCGTATGCTTACGGAATGCGCATTCGCCAAATGCGCGGTACTGAAAACAGATGTCCCAGTCGTGAGCTTCTGGATTTTGCGGCGAAGCCGAGTACG
Source organism: Cymbomonas tetramitiformis (assembly GCA_001247695.2). Classification (NCBI taxonomy): domain Eukaryota; kingdom Viridiplantae; phylum Chlorophyta; class Pyramimonadophyceae; order Pyramimonadales; family Pyramimonadaceae; genus Cymbomonas; species Cymbomonas tetramitiformis. The sequence goes on along the minus strand of LGRX02025813.1, from coordinate 7,882 downwards.
GAACTGGGTTCCAGTGCTTATGGGACACGCGGCCAGAAAATACGCCGTATCAACAAAGCCTCTGCCCATATGCTCTACCGTACCCACGAGCGATTGCGCCAGAATAACTGTTTTTCCCAGAGCAATCTTCCTTACCGCCAAGCGATTTCTAACGAAGGTTCAGTGCCGAGTTTTGTTTGCTGCCGCGTTTGTACGGCCGTGATAAATAAAAGGTTCCTTGGACGCGTTCTTTGACGTGGACAACTACGCTTTCGTCCGTGGTGATGCGAGCCGCCTTATGTGCACGGATGGCTTTCTGCCGTTCCCCGAACTTTTCATGACCTACCCCTCCGCGCGCCAGCAGCGGGAGGATGTTTCCTTTCTGGTGGTTCTGCCCTTTCATATCACACGGGAGAGTCACCAGGACCGCTTGCTGGAAACCTACAAGAGTTTCACGGGGCCCGTGCTGACCCGAGGGGTGTCCGGTGCCGGAGGGCACCCAGCTCTTTGACCCCTACACGGACAGTGCTCAGGTGGTTAAAAGGCAGCTCCTTACACTTGGGCTCAGGCTATACTCTGATGCCCCACTCGCTTCTGGTATCATGACACTGCAGACGGCCTTTATGCCCCAGGCGTCCGCTATACGGCGGCCCTGTATGACTGATTCCAGCCCGGTGAGGAGTCCCTTCGGTAGGCTTGCCAGGCGGGGCACCGGATGCAGTTTTGTCTCCAAGCCAGCTCGGTTTAAGCCGGACAACCATGCTACCTTCTATGGGCACGCCGACAATTCGGAGGATGACCTTATCCGGTCGGCAGACCGAGGTGCCCTGGAGGGGCCTCTGGAGCCGGTGTAGGCTTTGCAGCGACCCAGCTGCCTCCAGGGCGGATGAGACCTTAAGGATGCTTTCTGGAACAACCCCAGATGGCGGCCCCATTGTGACTACACGGGGGTGCAGTTCCCTGTGTCGACGTCCTTCTATCCTGCCCGGTACGATCGGTTTGGCTTCTCGGACGACCCGAAACACCAGGGTGACATGGCCCAGGTCGTCAAGCCGGTGCTGAATGGTACCAGGCACGCCGATGACGGTCGCTCAGAGTGCACGGGAATCTTTGTGGACGATGGCCACAGGGTGTATGACTGTGACCTGGGTATAGCCGAGAGTGACCGGCCCGCCTTAGCGGAGATCGACCAGTTGGCCGAGCTTGGGGTGCGGGCCTCGTGCCCCCAAGACATTCATGCCGGCATTGGTAGAGGCGTATGTGGGCCGGGAGATCCACTCAGACAGCCAGACGGTGACCTTGTCCGAGGACCGGGCTGGAAGGTACAACGCTGCTCTGTGCGAGCTGCTTCGGAAGTATCCACCGGGCGCTCAAGTGCTGAGGCGTGAGCTGGCCGGTGTGGTCGACAAGCTCCAGTTCGTGGCGCCTCTTATTGTTGGCGGGCAGAATATGTTGGCTCCTGCGTATGCTGCACGGGACGCCTTTGTGAATCCCCTGGTGGCTTCGCGCAACTGCACTACTGTGTCTTTGATCCACAAGCAGGGCACCATGTCTTCGGGCCTTTGGGACTTCGTTCCCTTTCCGTCCTTGTAGTATGTGGTCCGTGAGGGGCTGCCTTCCGGCTCCCTGCTGTGCTGTGCTCCTAACTAAGGGGGCTGCGGGCTGGTATGCCGCCCCGTACACCGGCTTTGGCCGGGCCTATCAGAAGGCCTTTACCCGGGTGTTCCCCGACCAGGGGGATGCGGGTCACTACGGGGGTGGCTCTCCGCGGAAGTCCCTTGGCCAGTGGCTGTGGACTTATGGCTGGCCGCACCGGGTGATCTCTGCCGCGGGCGGCTGGTACACGTCCAAGGTGGCAATGCACCTCTATTTCACTCCACACAGGTTTACTATCCTGCAGGCGTTGCAGCAGTCGGGTAGTGAGGCTGGGGGGGGGTGATGACTGTGTCACATTTCAGATGCGACCCCGGCAGGCCCTTCGCCTGAGCTGCAGTACTTGACCTACATGGAGCAGGTCACGGGCATCCCGGCTGCAATCCTGTCCAGCACTTTGGGCTCGGTTGTCACCAAACATTTGTGTACCGCTGCGGCGACATGCATGAATCAACTGCAGTGACTCTTTCTAAAAGCATGGAGAATGTAAGCGGGCTGCGGGCCGCGCGGATCAAGGTGCCAGTCAAAGCAGCTGTGCACCTTCCTGCGGCACCCAGACTGAGCTTGCGTCAAGGCGGATGCTCGGTGTGCCTATGCTTATTATATTGTCGTGCGCCGCGACGCAGTGCTTGAGGCCATCACGAGCCTATCAGAGGGGGCGCTTCCGGCCCTGCTGCCAGGGGCGGGCAGGGGGGGGGCTGCCCGAGCACTCCGCGATGCTGCCTGCCCTGCTGCATGGGATGCGATTGGCACAGGCTTCGTGCGTCAAGGTGGATGCTCTGTTTTGCGCCGCGGAGCAGTGTTTGAGGCCATCGAGCGGGACTTCCGTCCCGGAGATGTGGGCGCGGAGCGGAGCTGTGCTATGGAGCGGAGCTGTGCTATGGAGCGGAGGCGATCCTCCGCTGTCCGCTTGGGGGGGGCGGCTCACGGGGCCGGCTCATTTGGCCGGCCCGCCGCAGGGGGTGGTGGAGCGGACCCCAGGGGGGGAGGGGAGGGGCCATCCTGCTGTGGTGGTCTTCGCCTTCTTGAGTGATGCCTGCCTTTTGTGCTCGCTGGCCTATATATGTGCGGAGGAGGCGTCAGCGGTTGGCCGTGACCTCCAGACGGCTCAGCCAGCAGTCTCCTCGCCCCGAGGGGACCTCCAGCCACTTTCTCGACCGAGAGGCGCCGAGTGCGCAGCGGGAGGTGAGCTTCACTGACGTCTTGGGAGTCCCGGTGGGGGAGGCCACTGCGGCAGGAGAGTGGAGATGGTGAGGGTCGCCGGGAGCTGTGGGCCATATTGCCAGCCCTCAGCAGACTCAAGCATGCTCCGCGGGCTTCTGGTGCGCCTGTGCGCCTGTCCGAGGCTTCCATGGCAGCACCGGGCGGTGCCACCAGATGGTGAGGGTCGCTGGGGAGCTGTGGGCCATATTGCCTGTGGGAACCGTCAGTGCTGCAGGCTCTACTGTACACTGCACAGCCGAAGACTTGAATTTGTTTGACAAGGATAGTTGGGGGCATATGCACGTGTTGCCCAACCTCCAACTTGCGCGGATGTCGTACTGTACACTGCACAGCCGAAGACTTGAATTTGTTTGACAAGGATAGTTGGGGGCATGCGTGTCGTGTTGCCCAACTCTCCGTAACTTGCGCGGGATGTCGTACTGACGTGTCAGCACAAGGCTATTGAGGATCATGAGGCTGCGCAGCCTTCCTCGAACAAAATCCTATGATGCTATCTGAGAGGGAGATATCCTCATGGCAGTGCTTGATGGGTCTCTTGCCACCATGCCGCACACAGACGGGGGCAACACCATGGATGGTTTCTGGGAGGACTGCAGACGACCGCAGGGAACACGACACGTGGGAGCAGCGATACGGCTAGCCATATCATTAGGAGAACCAGGCACGGATTTAAAAGTCAACGGGACGTGGAAGCCATGTCGAGGGTGGGGCATCGCTCATAACTGCTGGGTTTGACTTCTTCTGACCTATGGCTGTTCGGTCTGGGGTATATTTGAAAAAGCACTGTAAGCAAGCTAGCCCTTGAATGGAGTTTGGCCTTTTTTATCGATCCGTCAGTGTCGCTGATCCGGAATTCTGTGTTGGGTGTCTTGCCTACGCCTGTTTTGAACCTGGAAAACGTGGACCCGTGAACATAGGCTCAGTGATCGTGCCTGGGCGCTCGTAGATGTCTGCTAGGTGCCCCACCGGGTTCTTGGACGTCACAGCTGCGAAGAGTAATTCTGGACATCATTTTAGGTGCCTCAGTTGGACCTCGGATGTGCTGTGTTCAGCACTTGTCGACCGGCAAAGTCGGAGGAGCGATCTATTGTGCTCTGCTACTGAAGGTCCCGGGTTAAAATTCACTGCCTCCAACCGCTTGTATGCTGCAGCGGCACGCAACTGGGATCCCGTGGCCACCTGGCAATGAAATACTCTCGCGGAAACCGGCAAACTCCACCTTAACCCCAGAGGTGTGATGCTCTACCTATCGTGCGTTCGAGGTCCCCGGGGCCTCACTCCCTTTGGCATGGGAGCTCTCGCGATGGTAACGAGCACTGTATCAGAAGGGGGCTCACGGATGAGTTCCCTCTTGCAGCTGTCAGGGGTATCGGCTCAACTGAATTTCTAGCACTGAACGTCTAGAAGTGCCCTTCGACAACATATAAGTGTATCATGACCGCACTCCGGTGCTCTCTCTGCCAGGGCATCAAGGCAGTATGACTGCTAGTTCGTCAGAGTTCATCGTCCTAGGAGTTTCATTTGCCTTTATCAGCTACATCTCCCTCAGATGACTGTAAGGGTGCTATGGCAGTGCTCAATAAATATAACAGTAAGTCACCACCGAGGACAACTTCCAAGGCTTTGGGGGCGACGTACAAGTAAGTGCAGGAGTCGGGTGTGGCGATGCACTGTTGATAAGTGCTCATTTGTTCGATCGTTGTCGCAAACGTCACTGTGATAAGGTCGGGCCAGACAAGCGGGCAAGCAATAAGGAATTTAACCATCTCTGCGGCAATCCACCAAACTGAGGCCATTACGAGTCCGGTGATATTGTGAAGGCTCGGACTTTCGGTTTTAAGCGTAAAATATTGGACAACAAGTCGTTCCAAATCAGAGGTTGTCGACCAGCACTGGAAGAAGGAGAACGTGATGTTACGATGATGCTCTTTACTTGCTGTTCCTCTGACGTGAAAATGTGTTTGAACAGCTGTAACACCTCAAGGGTAGGGCGCACTTGGGTTTCGTTTTCGACCAAAAGATAAAAAGATACATAGCATTTTCCATATCTAACAACGCCTATTTTCAATTAATTTTAGTTCGACTTGGGAAACTTATAGCTTCAAATTTTGCAACATGACCCCCTATTTTAATTGGCTAGGATCCATGAATGGTGAGTTGTGGTTATATAAAAAGGAGCGAAACAGGTTTCCTGGGAACCTTCTAATTGGGGACCTTCTAACAAAAACTCGCCCTCATGAGGGAAGAAGTATGGAAAGCCTGGATACCTTTAGAGGTTTGAACACAAAGATCAAGGGATCAGAATTCCGCTTTAAATTGACGCTCACGCCGTATAGCTGGTCTGCGTTGTTTTGACTACTCGACGTTTTCACATACACCGGTTTCAAACCTGCCACTGTTTGAGATAACACAAGGATGCGCGCTTTTGCAAGAAAGCTGACTCCACGGCATCACTTGGGTGCGGCAGAACCGTCATATCGGTTCGCATCCATTTTAGCTTGGTACGTCCGATATATTTAGTGTTCAAGCTGTGTTGTGACGTGGAACGAACTGCTAAATAGGCCTCCGGTTCACGTCACCTTGTTTGAATTCTGATTAAAGCGTCGGCCAGCTATGAGCTTCCTATTCCCCGTGCTAGGTTCTGTTTCATATAACTCGTGGGATCCAACAGGAAAATATACTGTGTTTTTGCCAGGGGTAGAAATGTGGAAGGGCAGTGTGGACAGCTTCCTTCAGACTCGGGCAATGTCTCTTCGCGTGTTTGCTCTTCTCACACTCTGCACGCATATGTTCGTTGTACATCACTCGTTTCTTCGCGTGAATGGCGCTGCATAGAGCGTAAACCGTACATGTCCTTTGAATATTGGATCCTGCGCTGCCATGTTCCAGACCACAACAGCAGTACCTCAGAGTAGCCACGTATCGTTAACCATAGTTGAGCGAGTGCTTGCTCGCAGCGTGGAGAATAGAGCGCACCCTTGTTTAGTCGACACGCTTTGAGGCACCGGTATACATGGGCTCGTCGATCAAGCGAATGGTAAATCCGTCAGACAGCGCGCGCGCACCGTCTGCGTCCACGCGGTTCGTATTTCCGCGGTGTCACGGGGAGACTGACTCACACCCCCCCCCATAAGGTTGGGTAGAGCAGCCTCTTCTGTCACCCCTCGCCCCGAGGTGCCACGTCAGCAGTCACCATCTTGCAGTTCCCTCCGATAATAAAACACACACAGTATTTTATTATCTCATCTTAGCCTTCGTTTCTGCAGCATCCGATTGTTTCCGCTGTTTGGCTTGACTAATATATGATATATATATATTAGTTCTTCCATCAGGTTATGGGACCTTTACACGATTATTCTTTGCCTCGTTGATTCGTTGACTAGATCGCTTCGCGCCCTGCGATTCTATCCGACATTAAACCTACTAGCCGACAATTCCGACATTTACTAGCCGACATTTACTAGCCGACACTTACTAGCCGACACTTCTTGACACCTACCGGCTTGTTTTCGCATCGGTCGCTTCCGTCATTTTTTTACCGACAATCCGACATTTACCGAATTAACGCACTTTCCGTGCGTCAAATTTCAGCTGGACCGACACTACTTTAGTACCGACAATTCCTTTGCGTTCTTCAACCTCTGGACAGCAGCACCCGAACTGCAGCAAAAGTGGCTTACCTGACGCCTATTTTGACTTCACCGACGTTTTCCCCGTGAAATTCTACTATAATTTGACCTTTTCATCGTCTGATTTGGTTGGTTTTACGAGATTTTACGTTTTTCAACGCAAACCCAAACTTTGGCCTTACGGATTTTGCAGCCGCGGCTGAATGGCTTCTTTGCGCCAGCATGCGCGCATGTGCGCGCTGAGATCAGCACTTCACCTGCTTCGACAACGGCATTTTACCACTGGTCACGACCTGGTGGTGCCTGGTGGTGCTTGTACGCCAGGCACCAAGCACGACTCCGACAATTTCGACATCAGCGAGAACGAGTCCCTTGACTCCGACGGTCTCGCCTATCCGCATTTTCCGCTTAACACACTATTCGATGAAAATGACATTCTCATGTGAAAATGATATTGCCTTATTTACCTCATGATAGGATTAAAAAGTCGCATTTTAACAGTCAAGAACATGCAAGTGCAGGTTGTGCATTAAATTTAATGGTTTTTATGGTACAAAATTGAGGTCAAATGCACTTTTTCGAAATCTAGGAGGAGTGAAAACACAAAGACTCAGAATCTATATACACGTTATACACATATTATTTACATGTTTTTTTTTTCGTCTTGCTTTACGCGTCCACTTCAGGTGCTACCGCTACCGCTACGCAATTATCAAAAGCTTCGTCTTCATCGGAATCATCCGATTCATTCAAGTCACCTAGGTCCTTGCGCGTGCGTTTGATTGGATTGTTGTGCAAGCAAAGCGACGACTATCTGCGCGTATTGCTCGTTCGGTATACTCCGTTCGGGGTCTTTCGCATCCACATTCCATGCCAGCACTATTTCATTCTTATCGAAAGTCTCGGTAGACGGTCGGTGCCCCGGTGGCGCTGCGAAAGCTCCTGGGTGACTCGCAAGCTGCTTGCCGAGGTGCTTCTTCTTGGTGTCGGTGTGCTTTTGGGTTGGAAATAGCGATATAGCAGCTGTTGAGTTGACGGATAGCGCGCCTCCACCTTCACCAAGTACAACGGATCCGACCATTCGCTTCGCTTCAGTTGTACGCGGAAAGCGAACTTGTCGTTTTCAGATTCCACCGCGAGAGCCACTGCAAAGCTGCCGACTGTCATCTGGCCGTAGGTGACCTCCCACCGGGCGTTGTCCACGTACTGCTCTGCTCGCTTTTGGGCTCGACCTTGGTGTTTCCGTTTACCGTTGTACACTTCTATCGGCGCTCGATCAATTCGGCGTTGGATGCGCACCGGTATAGCGGGGACGGCGGCAGCCCCGGCAGCTTCTATCGCCAACGCGGGCGCCTATCAGTCGAACCAAGGTGGCATTGCGCTCGATGGCCATTTTC
>LGRX02025812.1:0-20290 GCA_001247695.2 Cymbomonas tetramitiformis | reverse complement strand
CCGTTCATTAGCTAATGAACGGTTCCCGTAGCCAAAGTGTCTAATTGTGAGTCGCGCTTTGGCCAGAGGCCGTTCATTAGCTAATGAACGGTTCCCGCAGCCAAAGTGTCTAATTGTGAGTCGCGCTTTGGCCGGAGGCCGTTCATTAGCTAATGAACGGTTCCCGCAGCCAAAGTGTCTGATTGTGAGTCGCGCTTTGGCCAGAGGCCGTTCATTAGCTAATGAACGGTTCCCGCAGCCAAAGTGTCTGATTGTGAGTCGCGCTTTGGCCAGAGGCCGTTCATTAGCTAATGAACGAGTTCAAAAAAAAACATACCTGCTTCTTGCCCAAAAAGTATTTGAAGTCGAACTTGTCCTCAGATCGAAAGCTGTTTTTTAGCAAGTCCTTCACGAAGAATTCCTTTCTATCTTTTTGCGACATACTGAAAATATTTTCGCGAAAAGACTGAATATCTGCGGATGAGAAAGATAGACAGCAGTGCGACTTGCAATTGCACTTAATTGTTTCTGCCATTGATATACTGTCAGCCTGCAAACGTCGCTGCTTAATACTAATTACGCCCGTATATTGTTTCTTGCGTATGTCGAATTCGTACGTTTGCGCACGACAATCTGCTTGTTTACTTCACCATTTAAACAAACAAGAGGGTCTTCATTCCTCAAGTCCAAACTTGTCTCTGAAAATTCTGTATCAAGTCTGCTTTTTATCTCTTGTAAGCCAATTTCGCGCAAAGCGCGTGACCCGGAAACGCGTGAAGAATTAGAGCTAACTTCCGATCTACACGTCAAAGGCGCGTTCCAAAGAACCAATTGCGTATTCGCGCTCGGGGCTGTGCTTGGAATTGGCTCATGATTGAAAAAGTCAGCCCCTATTTCCATAGAATCTTCAATAACTATTCCCGGGCACGGTTTGCAGATAATCTCGCAACCTTCATCGAAAGGAATAGAAAACATATTTTCGTCAAAATTAGCCGTCATTAGCTTATGAAGCCGTTTTTTACGTTCTAAAAATGATATAGACTACTTGCGAGTCAACCAAGAATTTCTATCTTACTGAATCGATCGATCCTCGATTTCAGCGCAAATGACACCAGGATATCTTAAAATCATATCCTTGATCTGAACAGACCGAATCAAAAAGCGACAGCGAATGTCATTTTTGATTAAAATTGACATCGATATTCGACATGTCATTTTTAGCCGCCAGAAATGACTTTTAATATTGTGCTAAAGTTACATCACTTTTTCAAAGTTCTTTCACACACACCCCTTTCACAGTTGACAGCCAATTTCTCTCATTTCGCAATGGCGACACTCGAAACATTTCAAGCACTGAGGGCTCAACATATTTTCCAGCTCTATCTTGGTAACAAGTGGAGCATTGTTAGAACCCTTGAAGCCGACGATCCTCCGGACAGTTTGCAATTAGTGATTCACTCTGATGACCCTGCCGAGCAAAATGAAGAAATAATTTTTAGTTTTCCTAAGTTTACCTCTTCGACTGTACTCGGGGGTAGCCTCCTTCCTGAGAAACGCGTAGCGAACAGTATCATTGAGAACGAGACTCCAATTCTGTATTTCGTCGCGTACAAAAACAGAAAGCTTACTGTGATCGAATTAGACAGCGCAAACTTTGAGGAAGCCTTAAGCCTTCCAAAGCACACAAATCGGCTTTTGGCTTTTCAAAGTTTGAAAACTAGAGCAGCAGAAGAAAATAAAAGCAAAGAATTCTATCTAGCGAGCTATGTAAACCAGGCGTGGAAAGCGTCGATTACAGCTCCTTTCTGGCAAAACAGGAGGCCAGCGCCAGTGATCGATGACATCGGACTTGCTGGCGAGATACCTGTTGTAGAGGCTTCGGTACGTCCCTTTCATGCCCTGCGCCTGGACCGGGGCGGAAGGCGTTCATTAGCTAATGAACGCTTTCGGCCTCGAAACGCGCGCTCTGCGCCTGGACCGGGGCGGAAAGCGTTCATTAGCTAATGAACGCTTTCGGCCTCGAAACGCGCGCCCTGCGCCTGGACCGGGGCGGAAAGCGTTCATTAGCTAATGAAAGCCTTCCGCCTCGAATCGCGCGCCCTGAGCCCTGACCGGGGCGAAAGGCGTTCATTAGCTAATGAACGCCTTCCGCCTCGAACCGCGCGCCCTGAGCCCTGACCGGGGCGAAAGGCGTTCGTTAGCTAATGAACGCCTTCCGCCTCGAACCGCGCGCCCTGAGCCCTGACCGGGGCGGAAGGCGTTCATTAGCTAATGAACAGTTTCCGCCTCGAACCGCGCGCCCTGAGCCCTGACCGGGGCGGAAGGCGTTCATTAGCTAATGAACAGTTTCCGCCTCGAACCGCGCGCCCTGAGCCCTGACCGGGGCGGAAGGCGTTCATTAGCTAATGAACAGTTTCCGCCTCGAACCGCGCGCCCTGAGCCCTGACCGGGACGGAAGGCGTTCATTAGCTAATGAACGCCTTCCGCCTCAAACCGCGCGCCCTGAGCCCTGACCGGAGCGGAAGGCGTTCATTAGCTAATGAACAGTTTCGTCTTGTCCCAGGCTGCCAGGAGAACGGATGTGCAGCGTGCTGCCGAACGCGCCCTTCAAGGACCTGGTGGCTCCAGAGCTTTTACTGGAGCGGGCGCCAATGTGGATATGTCTCAAGTGGCCACCCCATCTGAGGCAAGGAAGGCAGCCGAGGTGGCTGCACATGGGTGGCACGCTAAGCTAACAGTGGAGCATGCAGCAAAGATGGATTATGAGGAGAAAGCAAAGCTGTGCAGGCAAATCGAGATGGAGCACCGGTGGCCGAACCCGATGGATTTCGACGAGGCGGCGGAGAAAGGGAGTGTGTTTCGTCTCCCCATTGAATGCCTGTACCACGCGACGGGGTACGAGGCCTGCCGGGATCAAGAGAGGGGCTGGGTGAACGAGATCAAGTCCAGCAGGAAGGAGAACCCGTGGGCCCCTTTCAATGCGGGTCTTGTTGCGATCGACGATGTCAAAACCCGTGCCGAATTCTCCCTGAAAAAAGCTCTCAGGGGAGAATACAGAGGCAAGGTTTTTGGGCACCAGCACTGTTATCAAGCCACCGACGAGTGTCACAAGGAAATCCCGTTGGAGATAGCTTTCCAGTTCTTCGAGAGCAAGATCTACATCGGTCTCACGCCTGACATGATTCGGTTCTTAGGCGAGATGCAGAACCAAATCGACCAGAAGACGAAAGGCAAAGACCACACTCAGTTCATGCAAGGGCTTCGTTCGACCCTTTTCGAAAAGAATGGGGTCGTGTACAAGTTTTACCGAGAAGCGTTGATCTCCGAGTTCGTCGCCGGTGTCCCCGAGGACACCGAAGAGGGTACCCCTTATCAACCTGGGTATTACGAGGTCGGAGGGCTGGTGCAAAAAATGGCGGAGTTCGAATCAGAGCATGGATTTGCAGTCCCGGATATCGAGAAATATCCCAAGGGATTCCAGTACATCGAGGATGTGGAGACGTCTGAGCGCGAGGGAGACCTTGAGACCCTCCCTGAGGTAGAGGTGACGGTGAAGACGCTGGAGGATGACATCAACGCTCACCTCGATCGGGTCACAAGTTGGTACCACGTAATGTCTCACTTGAACCAGTCGATGGAGACGCATGTGAAGGAAGTAGCGATGTCCAAGCATTCTGTGTTCGGCGGCGTGCAAATCAACCACTACTTCATGCACTGGACAATTGCCAATTTCCGGCCGCAGACGTGGGACCTCTGCGTTAAGATCATGGAGGCTTACAGAAGGTTTGACCTGAAGGGCATGAAAAACCCTTTGGCTTCGAAGACCAAAAAGCGCAAGACCTCATCTTCGCCCGCTAAGGGACCCGCCAAGAAAGCTGGCAAAAAAGGCACCTCCAACCGACAGGTAAATTACTTTTTACTTTTGCTTCAAACAGTGTTTACCCCCCCAAAGCATCCTTTTCTATATTTTAAGACATTCTAAAAATGTTTTTTTTACTTGCAGATGGAAGACGAGGTGCAACGAGGAGGCGGGGACCACGGAGCGGGCTCGTCTAAAGGGCCAGGCATTTTGGTGGAAGAAGCTCAGTTTCTCCACAATGCCAAATCCATGGGTATGACGTTCTGGATTAACTTGGGCGGCTTGGCGGGGGAGGCGGAGTTCGACAAGGTGGACACGTATCTGCGCCTGATTATTCAGAAGGAGTTGTCAGTAAAAGAGGGGGGCCTGATGATAAGCCAGTTCAAGAAGGAACGCATGGTGCAGAAGCACTTGGTGTCCGCGGCGGGATTGCAAACCTGGGACGCATTCAAGGCCGAGTTCACCCCCTACTGGAGCTCCCAAGAGAAAATCGAGTCGTTGATCGGCTGCTTACCTTCAACTCAGGGGGGAGCGCGCCGGGGGGGTCTGGGGAAGTTCCGCACGCGATCTTGAATTACGTCGAGAACGCGCGGGCGAATCTCCAAGAAGCGCAGGCGCCACGCGCGGGGCACATCCTAGGCTTGCAACAGGTCGAGGTGAAAGGCGACATCAAACTCTATCGGGAGGCGCGGACCGAGGGGCCGGAGCTTAAGGTTCCAGGAGAGGCAGGCCTTGAGGAGGACGAGCCCACACATGAGACGAACGTGCCGATGTTCCCTCGTTGGAAGATCGTCAAGGGCAGCATGAGCGATATGAAGGACGTCCCGAGGCTGCCCTTCACGGGGACGATCATCGACTGCAATTACGCCCTTGACAAGGAGAAGACTCCCGACGCGATGACCAAGGAGGAGGTGCAACCGTTCCTGGAGTCTTTCAACGCCAAGACCACCGCCCCGGCATGGACAGTCGCTATCTTTTGCGGTTTCGTCCAACAAAACGATTTCCTGGAGGTGATTGACAATTACTGCTCCGGCCGCGCGGAGCGGTTCTTCTGGCACAAGCAGAACGTGAACATGAACCCCAACAGGACCGTGCGCTACAATGACGTTGAATGTGGCGTCCTGGGGTACCATGTAAAGAGCGATGCCCAGGGGGAGTCTACTAAAAAGCCGGAGTGGATGTTCAACTTTGATACTGGAGAAGGTGAGCGTGTGAGCCGCGCGTCACTTTTGCGCGGCTTCCCGGTTGTGCACCAGATGTTCAAACGCGACAACAAAGCCGTGAATAACCATCAGAAACCCCAAGCTCTGTTGATGGAGCTGATCCAGTGCCACATGCTCGGTGACAATCCGGGCAAGATGGATGAGAACGGCCATCCACTCAACTGGATTCTCGACGCTTGCTGCGGCGTCGGCTCGACGTCCATGGCCGCCATGAGGTGTGGTATGAACGCGATCGGCTTCGACCACGACCAGTTCATGGTCAGCTCTGCGCAGCAACGGCTGATCAATTTCGACAACGAGCCCGATCAGGACGCCGAGACGAAGCCAAAACAGAAGAGCGAACCGACGGCGAAGGGCAAGGAAGCGGCCACTGCCGAATCTGAGGAGGAAGAGAATGAGGAAGATGAGGAAGATGAGAATGATGAATAAAATAGTAGGATTTGTCGACCGCCCTGACTGATAGTATCAGTCATGCCTCGACGGTATAGGGTGAAAAGTACTCTACTCGTAAACATTTGAATAAAGAATGATACATGTATGCATATTTCGGTGTTTTCATTGTACGCATACTGCACTTTTCTACCGTGTTGCCTTTATGTATCCCTATTTCGCGCATAAATATCACTAAACCCTGATTTTTTTGAAATATATATAAATCCAAAAATGACATATGATAATATCATTTTCATCGAATAGTGTGTTGCTTTCGCCCGGAGCATCTCGTGGCTTTCGTCTGGTGGCATCTGGTGGTGCTATCGGCGTTGCTCACAGCCGCCTTGGCCCCTCCATCATCGCTTTTGCGAAGTGCAGACAGTTCATCGCGCGCACTTCCCGCATTTTTCGCCTTCGGCCTTCTCGCCCTCCCCACACCGACGTATCCTCTTCGGTGGTGCTAGGCCGCTTCCAGTTTTGGCCTCGCGAGGGCATTGGATGACCGTTTCTCCTTTTGAGTGGTGCTTGATCTTTTTTGTCAGCATGGACACCGCCGCCAACACTTTAGCCTGCTCAGTAATTTTAGCAGCCTACCCCGTGGGAGTAGCTAATCCCCACGGCACATGCATGGGCGTAAGCCCCTAGAGCACATCACAAGATTAGCGCGGGCGGATGCCGTACTAGCTGGGTTGGAAAAGACCCCTTGATTCTTGTGACGTGTGCAGTTAGGGTTTCCGTGCTTGTGACTTAGGATCCTGTTGTGGCACCTCATACCTTCGGGATGAGGTGGTGTCACGGGGAGACTGACTCACATCCCCCCCATAAGGTTGGGTAGAGCAGCCTCTTCTGTCACCCCTCGCCCCGAGGTGCCACGTCAGCAGTCACCATCTTGCAGTTCCCTCCGATAATAAAACACACACAGTATTTTATTATCTCATCTTAGCCTTCGTTTCTGCAGCATCCGATTGTTTCCGCTGTTTGGCTTGACTAATATATGATATATATATAATTATTAGTTCTTCCATCACGGTGACGAAAACATATGCGGCCAGCCACCGCTGCTAAAGTGTACCCTCAGTTACCATCAGCTTTGGATTCCATAGGCGCTGACTGGGCCTGACCTCTTGTCCTATGCGAACTCGGAAGTCCCACTGAAGTAGCATTGCGGGTGGCTTCGGGCACTCCTCATCTGCCACAGTCTTATCCGCGCGGAAGATTGAGCGAGTTGAAGTCCTCGGCGAGGTTGTCGACGTCGCTGCGGGGCGGCAGCTGTCAGGGTCATGACCGATGACATATGTGTCATACATGTCATACGTGTCATACCTGTCAGACATGTCATACCATGTCATGTCATGTCATGTCGGTCGTGTCATATATTATTATGACAGTCGGTCGTGTCATATATTATTATGACAGTCGGTCGAGTCATATATTATTATGACAGTCGTCAGTACGGTCGACCATGACTGTACCTGTCGTCAGATGATAAGTCACATCATCTGTCATTATTCAAGGAAAGACTTGAATGACCCTGTCATCGAGAGTTCGTATGTCGAACTCGAAGATGGCAAAGCAAGATACATCTTGAATACAAACACGAACCATCTTGGCTTTAAGCATGTGCGGAACACGCATGCACAGTATGAACGAACTATTCGTTATCACAATACTGGGCGTTCAACCTACGTCTCGGGTTCACAACCCAATGGCGGTACTATCTATGATGATAGGAGACGTAAGGTATAAGATGAGGAAGCGTTGGGCTTCAAGCAGATCTTCATTCAGAGACTGCACTCATCACCCGCTATTTCGTACACTCGCGTTGCTGTCCAACTTCGCAGTGTTAATTTGTATATTGATCATATACTCACGGCCTGTATATCTCGCCGTATCATATGGTATTCTAAAAACTCGTCCAGGCACGAAAAGAGAACTCAAGTGAGTGCAGCGTCAGACATAGTATACAGTATATTGTTCGCAGGTTTGCAGGTGGGCGCATAAGCGACAGCGCTCGCAGTGATATTGAATATCTGCAAATTGAATAATATACGCTCGAATATTGTCAGCACACGGATTGCGCGAGGAGATTTTTCATCGCGAACATATTCGCAGCTAACAGCATCCGCAGAGAAGTCGTCTTGATTTTATAAGCGACGAGGTGTGCGCACAGTGTACGGAACGCATGCAAATGATGTCAAAATTCGCAGGAATGTCACAGTATGCGAGATGCAGATGCGCGAACGAAAAATGATCGTCCGCACATATGATTCACATCAACTGCGACTGGACGCACAGAATTTCGTTTAACAGCGCGCTCGCATTCGTTCATGCGACGCACATCAGCAATCATCAGTATGCGACGTACATCAGCAATCGATTTTCGCAAATGCTCGTATGATGATTTTAGCTCGTCAGCGCGATGTGCACTGATGTGATGCTCGTGTGCGCGATGTGCACGTCAGCGCGATGTCATGATTCATCTGATGCAATGGACGCACGTTTTTAGGGCGCATGATTCCTAACTCGTCTTTATGCAGCGATACATATAAAATGTGTACGCGCGTCAGTATCCTATGCAGAATGATTGTATACATGCAGGGATGCTGTGGACGCATGATCGTCATATTGCTGTGGACGCATGATCACCATACTGCTGTGGACGCATGATCACCATATTGTTGTGGACGCATGATCACTATACTGTTGTGAATGTATGATCACCATACTGCAACAATTCACACTATGTTCTGATGACTGCATCAATATTTCTAATGCTGATGATTAGAGTACAGCATTTCATACTTATTTGAAGTATAGTGTGCAAAATGTTTATTTGAGCATACACTAACTTACAACATATATTACTTGCAGCATCTGAGTATATGTATATCTTATACTGAATGACTGCTACACTGTAAGTTGTGCATGCATTATTATAACAGATGTTCTAAATGATCCAACTTGATCACGGTAACAGTTGGAATAGATGTGCACAAAGCATTCATTTGCAGTGCATGCTAACTATATTAGAACCCATACAGTGTAAGGTGCCTGTTCAGCAATCTTAACACAGTAATTAGCTCAATGTGACCCGGTGGAGTCGAGATACTCCTCGGACAACATATTGTTCTACTGTGGATTACTGAAAGGATACTCACCGGAGCTGTATGTGAAATATACCCAGCAACTCATTTTGTAAATGAGATTATTTTGGAATTACAATACTCCTAAGCTTAATATATCATGCTAGATGTATTCAGTGCATGGTATGCTGATAATCCTGCATGATGAACTGTCTGGAAATATTGTAATGTCCAGAAGTTATCTTACTGCAAAGTGTGTAAAAGTTAACACACACACACTGACAAAAGTGCTAATCAGTAAGCACTGCATGCATGCACACACACTGCATTGTATGTATTAATATTCACTGATTCAAAGTGAATTGATTAACTTAAATATCTATCATGTATATGATAATGTAGATACCACTTTCCAAACACATGTGCGTGGAAAGTGTCAGCGATTGTGATAGATATGTGAACAGATAAATCAACATGCTGTAGGGCTGGATGGAGTTATCTCCAAACCCGAAGGCAAGATACTGCACCCACGCAACAGCTGGTAACTGGTGGGTGCAGTCCACTCGTCATTCCACATATCATCGCTGGAGCAACATCAAAAACTACATTGCATATTGATAATTGATTCAGATTTGATCATATCAAATGCATGTAACTCTCATATCAGTATCTACATGACATCTGATAATAGTTGCTGAGGACAGCACACACATACAAATGTGTTGTGTCAAATTGCTGTGATTATGTCAAGCAATGTCCAGATATGTTCTAAATAAGAAATATCATTTTGATAAATCTTAGAGCACAGACCTATGCTCAGAACAGATCATAGATTGACAAATATCACTAAAGTGGATGTTCCTAAATGGATGTTCCCACTTAAGTTGATAACTCTATATATCACCAGAATGTACATTTACTGCCATGGGTTTAAATCAGTAAAACCCAGAAATGCTGTCAACCATAGATGTTGATATACAGCATAATTTACTTATTTGCCATGAAATTTGTCATGTGCAAAAGTAAAGTTTATTGCAGTGATTCTGTACTTTACATTCCACACACACAGAGATATGTACATATATCAACATATATATATATATGTTGAAAAATGGCCAAAATCGGTAAAATTCTTTGGCGATTAATTTGAAAATTGAAAATTGGACCTTGTTTTATTTGATATTATGATTTTATACCTATAAAGGTATGAGGAAATCATAATGACACATGTCATATCTCGTGTAACACCCTAGATAATAGGTGTGGAATATGTAGGGGTGTACATATTGGCTGTAACAATAAATCGGTCAAAATGTTCTACGTGTAATCTTTTGAAAATTTGGGATTGATTTTTTTGCTATAACGAATATTTAGCTATCAAATAACAATCCCTGAATGACATAACACGTGTAACACCCTGTAACACCCTAAAATCTGAATGTGTGTGTCTAGGGGTGTAATGTACCTTCTAAACACCCTGTAACATTCAGTTTGGTATCATATGCAGTTTTGCTCAAAAACATTTGCAAAAAATTTATACTGCTTATTTTTTTACCTATATTAGGGTTACTGATACCATGTAACACCCTAATCATATTATTGGGTGTATGGGCCACTGTAACATTACATGCCCTAAAATGCTACTATAATTTCGATAAACTTCGTATTTAGCATTAACATATCATGCTGTTTTCGACACAGACATGATTATATATCGGGCAACAACCCAAGAACTGTAACAGATGCTTCCTATATGGAATGCATGCTATTATGAGGTAAAGGCAATTGACAACTGCCTTATATCACACGCTTCCTTGAGGGGGGAAGAAGGTGGATATATATATATACTTACCTCATTATTATGTACGAATGTACTACATGTATGTAAACATACCGATATACCATATATAACATATAAATCACACACACTCAGTTAGACAATTAGCTGAAGGTATTTTGGTGTTGTGTTTTGTTTTAGATGGTTACAATCGAAGAGGAAGAGCATGAGATTCCTGATATCAACCCAGATCATTCTACATGGTTTTTCGACATCCTCGGTTCATACGATGCATACAGTCGGTTTAAAATCCCGAAGTGGATCGCTGGTTATGCCGATACACTAACCAGATATGACCACATAGGCTATTATGACAACATCAGTCGCATGAAGCCAGATATGAGCCGATACAAGGATCCTGCCAATCATGAGCCTCAGGCACCAGAAACCGAGTACACTGAAGACAGTCCTCCGATGGTTTTTGTAGATCCAGATGCAGATTCAGTACCAGCACCAGCTGCTCCACCTAGTTTGGTCCCAAAGGTGAAAATGACACCACCGAGGGAATTCAAATCAGGACAGGACGCAGAGGTCTGGTTGGACACGGTGGACAGATATTTTCAGTTCACCTATCCAGGTGTCAATGATAAGGACTTGATCACAGTGTTTTTGACTCTCATACAGAATAACGATAGACACTATTTTCAGGTCTTGGCAAAACAGCCATATGTCACCTATGAGATGGTCAGACAGACATTCCTCAGACAATTTGGTAATCCTCATAAGAGATCAGTAGCCAAGAAACACCTTATGGCACTGACTCAAGGACCCCAAACCTTTGCAGATTATTTGCGCACATTTACATCAGCAGCAGTTGATTTGAATGATGTGCTAATAAAGGACAGATTCGTCACCAGTATGGATCCTGATCTCCGCAGACAGTTCCAACTCAGATACCTGACAGAAGAGCAGAGGAACAATCTGTCGTGGCAAGAAACCACACAGGTATTGCTTGATTTGAATTACGTCATTCACTCAAAGCAATCAGAAACCCTTCACTATCGGGGTCAGAAGGAGCAGTCATCTGGAGGTCCAGCCAAGAAGGAAAAGGACAGAGGACGTGGCCAGAAGCCATATGACAGATTCAACAGAAATCAGAATCAGAATCAGAATGGCAGCCAGAACTCCAATCAGAATCGGAACAAGGGAAAAGGTGGAAAAGGCAAGGGAAAAGGAAAAGGAAAATCACAGAATGATAAGACTTGCAATCGTTGTGGTCGTCCTGGTCACATCGAGAAGGATTGTTTTGCCACCAGAACCAATGATGGAAACTCTTGGAAAGGAGATCAAGGGTAAGCCACCAGCTCAGAGTCCTTACCAGAATCGGAGACAGCAGCAGCAGAATCAGGGTGCTAAGGATGGGTCTGGCAAACTCATCAATACGATCAACACCTTGGTCAAGGAACTGAAGAGTCAGCACAGCATCAATGCAGCAGTTGCAACTCCAGCTCCAGTTCCAGCTTCAGCTCCAGCTCCTCAGGGAAACTCTCAGGGTACTGCGCAGGTACCGGTGTTGAGAGCACCCCGAGGGTAGATCAGCCTGAAGATGCCACTGAAGCAAGAGTATCTCAGAAGAAGTCCTTTCCAGTCTGACATTGCAGTTTCAGCAGATGGACAATCCCTCAGAACACATCGCACAGATGCAGTCTCAGACAGCACAGCTGAAATCACAGAAGAAGCTGTTGTTGTACAAAGGGAAAGTATATGGACAGAGTACTCACATTTTGGTAGATCCAGGAGCCACATCGTCTTTCATCGACAGACAGTTTGCTGTTCAGCTTGGTATAGCACCCACAGATTCTTCATCATTTTCAGTGGGATTGGCTGGAGGAAGCCAACTACCATGCACATCCTATCTTCCCAAGGCTGCATTTTCTCTGGGCAAGTATAAGGATGCAGAAGATTTCTACATCATTGACATGAAACCATTCACTGTCATTCTGGGTCAAGATTGGTTGGAGAGGAGGAATCCACACATTGACTTTCAGACCAAAAATCTGACGATTACTAGGAAGCGTTCATCAGGCTCCAGTATTCGCGCAGTATTGTCCAGAGTTGAGCAGACTCCAGACTCAGATGACCTTCCTGAAATGGAATTGGTCAGCGCCACCACCATGAGAAAGCACCTTCGTCGCATTCGATCCAGTAGTTCGGCTGAAGAAGCCGTAGCTTATCTCTTCTTTCTCTCAGAGGTCGACGGTGAACTGGTCTTTACAGCATCAGACACAGACACCACTATGGAAGACCCCGAGGTCACAGCAGCACGTGATCAAGTGAGAGAAGACTTTTCAGACATATTCCAGGAGGATCTTCCAGCTGGTCATAGGCCAGAACGGTTTGAAGGTGGTTATCATAGAATCAACATTGAACCTGGGCACAAACCACCATCGCAGCCAGTACGTACCATCCCAGTTCCCATGATGGAAGAACTCAAACGACAGATCATCAAATATGTCGACTTGGGTATCCTTCGTCCGTCATCATCTCCATATGGATGTCCTATCATTTTCGCTCCTAAGCCAGGTGGGAAGTGGAGGATGTGCTGTGATTATCGAGCCCATAATAACATCACAATTAAGGACACGTATCCATTGCCACCTCACGACACCCTTCTTGAACAGCTAAAAGGTGCACGATGGTTTAGCAGATTTGACTTCAATCAGGTTTTCCATCAGATTCCTATACATCCAGATGACATTCACAAAACAGCTATTCGCACCAGATACGGTTCCTATGAGTGGACAGTCATGCCTTTCGGATTGACCAATGCTCCTGCAACAGCTCTACGTGTAGGAAATCGGGCATTCTTCGACTTCATCGATCGGTTCCTCGTCATTTTCATGGACGATACCATTGTATACAGTCCGAATTTTGACAGCCACGTGAGTCATGTCCGACAGTTTCTCCAGCGTTGCAGAGAACACCAGTTCTTCATCAGGCCTTCTAAGGTGGAGTTGTTCGTCAGATCTATAGGCTTCATCGGACATCACATCTCTGAAGCAGGCTTGTCCATCATCGAAGACAGAATCCGAGCAGTTATGGCAATTCAGCCTCCAGTGTCTTATGGTCCTACCGTTGGAAAGCAGCCTCTACGCCGTATGGCTAAAGATGGCAAGTCATCCCTTCGGGCATTCTTGGGCATGGTCGGTCAATTCAGGAGATTCATACCAAAGTTCTCCAAAGTTGCCGAGCCGCTCAATCGTCTCCTTAAAGATAATGCAGAGTTTGTCTGGGAATCTGAGCAGCAGCAGGCATTTGATAACCTCAAAAGTGCCATCTGTAACGCTCCAGTACTACAGCTTCCAGATCAGAAACTGCCATCTATTGTGGAGGTCGATGGATCAGGCACACACGTTGGTCAAGTGATACTCCAGGATCAAGGAAAAGGTATGAAGCCATGTGGCTATCACAGCGTCACTCTATCCGATACACAGAGACGTTGGCCTATTCCTGAGATCGAGCTATTTGCCATTGTGGAAGGCTTCCGATTCTTTCGCCACATCTTGTTGGGAGCTCCTGAGACCATAGTACGCTCAGATCATCAGCCACTGGTTTATTTCCAGACCAAATCCACACTGAGCCCCAAACAGGCACGGTGGTTGGATGAGCTCTCCGAGTACAACTTCCGAATAGAGCACATAGCTGGCGAGAAGAATAAGGTTGCAGACGCACTCACGCGTATCTATACACTCTTTGAACTCACTGATTGTCTGAAACACATAGACATCACCGAGGTTCCAGTCATACCACCTACAGATTCTACATTCATTGCTCTTATATCTTCTTCATCAGCTCATCAGCTACACGACATCATTATATCCGAGTATGATCGTGACACATTTGCACAGACTATTTTGGCTAAACTGACATCATCGACTTCATCACAGTCAGTCAGCAGCTACAGCTTCGAGCTCATTCAGGGGTTGATCTATCGTAAGACCATATATGACAGACAGCTGTACATTCCACCAACAGCTAAAGTCCCCACAGATGACGGTGAGATCACACAGCTTCGCCACATTCTCCTTTATGAGTGCCACTCAGCCACTATTTCTGGTCATGTAGGCAAAAATCGCATGCTTCACCTTCTGCGTAGCCGGTATTATTGGCCAGGAATGACAACGGCAGCCATCAAGTACATTCGGGAGTGCCCCGTTTGTCAGCGCCAGAAAACGAGGCGACACAAGCCTTATGGTCAGGCACATATATGATATTCCGTGCATAAGACAAAATGGCTAGATGTATCTCTTGATTGGATCACTGACCTGCCTATCACCACTAATGGGCACGACAGTATATTTGTGGTAATGTGCCAATTCTCTCATCGCTGTCATCTCATTCCCTTCAGCATGACCTGGACAGCTCAGCATACTGCTTCTATCTATATGCAGCATATCTTCAAGCTCCATGGTCTTCCGAGGAACGTCATCTCAGATCGAGACCCCAGATTCACCTCTACATTCTGGCAGACACTGTGGAAATCTACTGGTACGAGATTGTCCATGACGTCATCACACCATCCACAGTCGAATGCTGCCAATGAAAGGAGCCATGCCTTCATCGAGGATATCCTCAGGTACTTTTCAAATTGTTGATTCATGATTCGATTTCACCATCCTCTGGTTTATAAACTGATTAGATGGTATTTTTTCATCCTCAGGTGTTGTTGCAATGATACTTCAGCCAATTCGTGGGAGGACACGTTGCCTTTGGTGGAGTTTGCAATTAACAATACCGTTTCTGCATCAACTGGTTATTCACCATTTTATCTCGACTCGATGGCGCAACCACTTTCGCCTCGTGACCTGGTTATCATTATTCCGCCAGAAGCTCCTGTTCCAATACAAAGAGCTATTCGAGATCATTTTGACCAGTACTCGGCTGTTCATGCCAACGCGGTAGACAACATTTCCCGAGCAGCAGAAATTAGCCAAGCCAGATTCAATAAGACTCACATGCCTCGGCAATATGCAGTTGGGCAGAAAGTTCTTTTACGGACCGAATTTATTCAATGGACTGGTTTGACAGAGGCAGGCAGACACTTTAAGCAGCCATATATTGGGCCGTTCACCATATCCAAAGTGCTTAGCCATGGGCGTGCATACGAGTTAGATTTCGGAAACCTCGATATCCGTATTCATCCGGTACAGCCTGTTTCCAGATTAGAGCTGTACAATGACTCGATCCAAGCACCTTTGCCTCTGCCACGGATGATCACCGAAGAAGGGCAACCACTGTTTGAGATATCACATATACTCTCGGATAAGTTCACTAGAGGTGTCAAATACTATTTAGTACGATATGCAGGCTACGGTCATGAGCATGACACCTGGGTCAAAGCCACAGAGCTGACCAATGCAGCAGACATTATAGCTGCCTATGAAGGCTAAACATTATATTAAGCCTCGTGCCCTTACTTCTTGTAATATATACTAATACATGTCGATCATCTATATAACCTTGCTCTTAATGTTTTATCATTATGTTGCATAGAAGCGGGAAATTGATCCTTCCTTGCTAAAGGTGTAGTGAGCCTTGTTCAAAATCATACCCTTGCACAGATACGCACACATGCGAGATGTCATATCTGTGGATAGATAAAAACTGCTATATGCTACCTTTGCCAAAGCCGTGGTTTGTCATCGGATTCTTGGCCAGTCATCCGAGCTACCGGAGATATCGACTGAGGTAGACGGAGCTGTGATCCTAAGTTGTGCTTGACAAACATAACTAAAGAAATTTCACATTAGTACGTGGCGAATCCATTCTCACTCATCGCGATAGATGTTCGTCAAAGCGCGCGTACCGGACCAAATATTGAGGAGTTGAGCAGACCGGGTAAAGGATCATAAGTCCAATCCCGTTAAGCAGGGCCACTCCGTTTGCATTAAAAACAAGCCCCAAAAATCGGGCTCCCCGTTGCCGCCTGTGAACCTCCATAGTAGCTTCAGGAGGGGAGGAAGGGTTGGGTGCACTATATATAACTGTGGAAACATGTACCCAAGGGTTTTCGTCGATCAGTTGTATATATAAGGCCGAGTATCGTTCGTTAAAACGTCGATCATCGTTCGCAAAGGCGTCGACGGCAAGCGCAATATATATCCGTAACGTAGACTTCGGATGCTTTGAATCGTCACTCTGACGCACGATACGTGTGGATCAATCAGTAATCCAGCGTCAATCTGCATCACGAAACGCAATTCATTGAACCTTGAAACGTCACTCTGAAATACGATACGATTTCCAGAAAGGTGGGCTACATCCTAAGAACTGTAAGGTGAGGGACTAAAGTGGACTCAGTTCCCCCCAATAACCTAAAAACACCATGAGGGACGCCTCAAATCGGTGTAAGAAGACTGGTACCAGCAAGAAGCGACAACAACAAAGACATCATAGACATATACAAAGGTATGCCCGTTGTGAGGTCACAACTCTTTTAAGAGGGGAGATCTGTCAGGGTCATGACCGATGACATATGTGTCATACATGTCATACGTGTCATACCTGTCAGACATGTCATACCATGTCATGTCATGTCATGTCGGTCGTGTCATATATTATTATGACAGTCGGTCGAGTCATATATTATTATGACAGTCGTCAGTACGGTCGACCATGACTGTACCTGTCGTCAGATGATAAGTCACATCATCTGTCATTATTCAAGGAAAGACTTGAATGACCCTGTCATCGAGAGTTCGTATGTCGAACTCGAAGATGGCAAAGCAAGATACATCTTGAATACAAACAAGAACCATCTTGGCTTTAAGCATGTGCGGAACACGCATGCACAGTATGAACGAACTATTCGTTATCACAATACTGGTCGTTCAACCTACGTCTCGGGTTCACAACCCAATGGCGGTACTATCTATGATGATAGGAGACGTAAGGTATACGATGAGGAAGCGTTGGGCTTGTCGCAAACGCGTGCATATGATGGTACGAACATTCTCGGAATCGAGCAAACTTAACACTCGCGGCTGGTCATAAGCGTCATTAATATTCACTGGTGCCAGTAACTGTTCGAGCAATTCTCAACACAGCACAAGATCGTAAAGCTACAAAATTTTTAAAATTCTGATATCCTGAGATCGAACACTGAACTCTTACATGCAAGCCCAGATTTCCAACATGAAAAAGTATGAAAACAGCAGTAAAATATATCCGTCAAAATTGATATTATAACCACAAAATACGAATTATTGTGTACAAAAGCTGTGAGCAGAACTGTCTTAGCACTCTAGCACTGGCACGCGAACAGCCACCTAGTACTTGCGAAGCAAAACAATAATGAGTCCACTAGCCTGACCTCCGGTCAGAGTCTACTTATATCTCAATGCTCTGTCACATTTCCCAAAACTGTAACGGGTTCTAGCCCTTAAATCTTCATCTGGCCAATGGAAAGTCATTATTCCATGCCAGCTCTAACAATGTTACCGTTTACCGCATTCTGACTGACACGTCAGCGGCAAAGGAGTCACTGCCATCTTCATCTTATCATTCCCTGGTCATTCGATAGTGACCATATCTTCTCTGGCAAGTCTGCATCTCACAGATGGTCATCTTCGCAAAGCCTGTCATGCTGTCACCACTGTCATGCGTGTCACCAGCTGAACAAACCCGGCGCGGTACCATGAGAAGCCGGCGTTTGTTACAGCTGTCGCAAACGCGTGCATATGATGGTACGAACATTCTCGGAATCGAGCAAACTTAACACTCGCGGCTGGTCATAAGTTCGTCATTAATATTCACTGGTGCCGGTAACTGTTCGAGCAATTCTCAACACAGCACAAGATCGTAAAGCTACAAAATTTTTAAAATTCTGATATCCTGAGATCGAACGCTGAACTCTTACATGCAAGCCCAGATTTCCAACATCCCCCATCTGTAGCTGCTGCGTGCAGTAGCACAGACTCAAATATGGGCTTGTTCAGCATACTGGGTCGTATCACCATCTGCCATGAACTTGCCCAAACTGAAAGTGAACATACCAATGCCTTCACCTTCTCCACCCTGTAACATCCTGGCTCTGACCAGCGGATTCTTGAACACCAAGACCCACATACACCTGCGGCCAATAGGTCCATGTTCCAGATGCCCAATCACATGCAAGCGTCCCGTCTGACTCAATCGTCTGAAGTACGCAGCCCTGCTCTCGGTCATGTCTGTCAAGTAATAAGATGGAACGTGGACACATGCCACCACACGACTGGCCATTACTGCCAACGGAAACGCGATATCCAGCGCTGCTGTGCCCGGAGGCACAGCGTGAGCCGATATGTCTATGCGTCTGTATGTGTGTCATCGGGGGTAATCTGGGATTGGCACGATGACAGTGAGATTGGGCTTGAAATCACGATGAGAATGAATACCAGATGTCCGGGGTATGACAGTATGACACACTATGACAGTATGACAGTATGACACTATAGTAGTATGACAGTACTGTGGGGGGGTGTCATCGTGGAACTCAGTCAGACCCTCGAAGAATGGTCAGATTCGCATCGGGGTTGAAAAGACAATGAAATCGAATATCAGATATCAAGGTTATGACAGTATGACAGTATGACGCTATGACAGTATGACGCTATGACAGTATGACAGTATGACAGTACAGTAGTATGACAGTACTGTGGGGCAGTCATCGTGTCAGCCTGTCGGCATAACATCTGAATCGAGAATGACGAATCGGAATTAGAAATGAGATCGGATCGGGAACTGAACGTTGAGCCGAAGTGTGACATCGGCTCTCGAGTGGTTGACCCTGCAACCTGAGTGACGAGTGAATAAGTAGAGCACTTGAGAAGTGTTTAGCCTTCAGAACTCGGAACCGAATTATCGTTTGTACCTCAATCTGGCCCTGATCCAGTATATTATAAAAATCCGAATTGTGTACCTTTGCACGTTCAATCAAAAACATATCTCCGAGCATCTGTCGTCGTGCCCCTGGCACATTTGGTATCAGCGTGCTGCGATTTCGCCTCTGCGCAACTCGCCCACGGGCCTTTTGTAACTTCCGTTGTAATACAGGGGGAGAGCTGCACTTCCGGCTATCTGGGCGCAATTTTAGCCTCCGTAAGTACGTTTTTTTTTCGTATACAACGGCCGTATCCTTTGGAAAACATCTCCAAAACTTCATATTTTCGTCCCTTAACACTGGGGGCCCAACCAGACTCAAAAAAGTCAGCATTCGTTTTCCGATCTTAACTTCCAAGTCTGCCCCAGGCTACAAACAACCGTCAGGGAGCACCCTAAAGGGTTTCCCCGGTTTATAGTAGCCAGGAAAACGTCATAGCCCACTTTCTAGAGCCTTAAAAAGGCGAAAAACAGCCAAAAACAGCCCAAAATAGCCGTTTTAGCCCGTTTTCAGCCTACCCCCAAACCTTCCACAGTAGCCCCCACCACCAAAAACTCCTTCCCCAGACCCCATAGGACACCCTAGAACCCCCCAATACCGCCCTCACGGCCACCGGCAGCTGGGAAAACCCCTCAAAGTAGCGCTTTTAGTGGCTTCTGGACAGTTTCTGGACAGTTTCTGGACACCTCTGGTTTACCCTCTGGCTGGAATATTTTGGGAGTGTACGAAGTCCGGCTACTTTCTGGGACCTTGCTGAGCTTTCTGGTTGCAGTTCCTTGACCCCTGCCTGCATACATAGGCACTTGAAATCTGTGTCGCGGAGCCCTGGCGAATTTTTGAGTTCGCCGGTGTATGGCAGTACCCCCTTCGCCAGAAGAATACAGAAGAGCGTGGTGGAAGCAAGGACCCATCAAGTGGGTATTCCCTCCAGACCCCACTTACCCACCAGCAGGCGCCTTCTGGCAGAGCGGTCCTTGGAGCGGTCCTCCTTCCCCCTCATCCTCTGACGACGAGGAG